>JAMYHI010000501.1:0-10968 GCA_025531525.1 Pichia sp. P7020A | reverse complement strand
TGACCAGGTATTGCTTCGAGACTTCCTTTAACAATCCATTGGGTTCTATGGGCACAAACCCGGTGATGGATCTGAAGTGGAAACTCACCCAACTTAATTGGACGTCTATATGTTTATCGAATGTGAAGTAGGGTAGTCTTGCATTGTCGTGGTCTGGTATGAGGTCACCATCTGCTGCCATTGAACCTGATCTGGAATTGAGCTCACCGGTGCTATTCACTGTATTAGACCTCGAACCATTATTATTGCTATTTGATCTTGAAGAGTCCATGAAATCTTGAAAGTCGTCATTAGACGTTGCTTGAGTTCTTCGTTTGACCTCCATTTCCACCATTTCGTCCAGTAATTCCTGTTCTTTCTCTCTCTCCTCTTGGAGCTTCTTCTGTTCTTGTTCTTGTAATTGGTTCAGACGCAGCTGTTCGTTGAGTATTCTCCGTTTCCGTTCATCTTCGAGAGACTCGTTCTTCACGTCCTCCTTGATCTCGCACAAGTAGTCAAAGATATCACCGTAGAGAATGAACACGACGGGATTCCCCTTGTTCTCCTTTATGGACTTATCGCAGATCTTTTTGATCGTTGCCAGTTGAGAATCCATGATATTTTGAGGGTTAGAGAACGTATAAATGAAGGCAGATAACGGGTACGTAGCTGTGAACTCAATGTTCAAATCCAAGGAGCACACTTTGTCATCGGCGATGTCTGTCTGGCCCGTGGTGATGTGCAGGGTGAACTTGTGGGAGGGTTTCTTGTTCCAAGCGCTCTTGGCTGGTGTGTGATCTGTGAGAATGTCCGGGTAGATCGCCTCAAGCGCCTGCCACTCGTTCTCCTGCTGTTCTTCGGGCGATTCCATGGGCAGAACAGGTCAGAGAAGCACAATGGTTAGTTAATGGCTAAGTGGTGTCTTCTGTAGCCCGTTGCTGTGCGTGGTACTGCACAATGGGTCCTCCAATAACAGAAAACAGAGAGCATCGTGTACAGTAGCCAAAAGCCAAAGTGTTGATGTTGCCAAGACATGAAATTTGACAGACACACGAGACAACACAAACACGGACTTGCCACGTAAGCAGACAGAAACGGCACCAGCACACCAATACCGCATCAACACACACAATGGACCAGCTGTCGCATAAGGAGCGCAAGACCCAGTTTGTGTCCGACCTCGTGGGCGGGACCACATTCGACGTTTATATCGTCACGGCAATGTCCGCCGTCTCGTACCTGGCGTGGTGCATTCTGAAGAAGCGGACGACCATATTCGATGCTAGAACTCGTCAGGAGGAGTCATTCTTTGCTACGACTGTGGACTTTCTCCTCAATTGGAACAACCTTCTCTTTGCTACGACTGTGTATGCGAACAACATCCCGTTATTGGTGGTGTTGAACGTATTACCAATTATTCCCGTACTGGTAACATCTTCTTCCACTAAGAAGAGACCTAGATCGGGCCACAACATTGTTCGCAAGGCTGTTGTGAATCTACGCACGTTGACATCGAAACAGTATCTCCCCTTCAAGCCATTCATCACTGTGTACCGTGCGCAGATGATGGTTATCACCTGTTTGTGCATTATGGGTGTCGATTTCCACGTCTTCCCTCGTCGATTTGCCAAAGTGGAGACGTGGGGCACCAGTTTGATGGACCTCGGTGTCGGATCGTTTGTGTTCAGCATGGGATTGATCAGTGCAAGGTCTTACATCCGTCAACTGTATGACTGCAAGTACGGTTATTCTCGCACCTTGTGGAGAAGTGTGAAGAACTCCATCCCTATCTTCATTCTCGGCCTCATCAGATGGATCAGTGTCAAGTCTGTCGACTATCACGAGCACGTCACTGAATATGGACGGCATTGGAACTTCTTCTTCACTTTGGCGTGCCTACCGGTGCTCAATGCGCTTTTGGCACCAATCACATTGAGACTGTCTCCCATCGTCACGAGTATCCTCATCTCTCTAGCGTATGAATACGTACTCATTGCATGCGGTGGTCTACAGTTCGTCATTACCGGTGATAGAGACAGAAACCTCTTCACTGCGAACAAGGAGGGGATCCTCTCTCTCTGTGGATACTTCCCGATTTTCCTCAATGGGTTAGCATTGGGTGGTTGTATACTTCCAGTGATATCGACTCCTGGTGCGATGATGTCGTTAGGTATGAGCAGAGAGAAGCTCTGCAAGTGTTATGCAGCTGGGAAGAGAGGTATCACTCCATTACGGGCAATGTTACTTTTCTCCATCCTTTTCCAAACGGCATACTACGTGATTGATACGTGTTATGCGTACCCTGTCTCGAGACGTATGGCGAACATTCTCTACGTGATCTGGGTGAGTGCGTACAATTGCAGTTTCTTATTCCTCTATGGACTCATTGAGAAGCTCGTTTGGGGGGACGTGACCGTTGAGGTCATAACGGAGGAGAGCAGTGTCGATGTGGAGACGAACATTGACGAGATTGTCGACGATGCCAGTGTACCAACGTCGCTCGTGGCGGTGAACAACAACTCGCTGGTGTTGTTCTTGGCGTCGAACTTGTTGACGGGACTCGTCAATCTAACGCTGAACACGCTCGATGCGACCCCATTGGAGAGCATGACCGCATTGTTCGTCTACGAGGCGATCTTAGCAGGGTTCGCCCTGGCGCTGTACAAAGCCGGTGTCGTTCTCCGCTGAGTTTAGTTTAGTTTAGTTTAGTGTACTTACCTCTATCTTCTACCTTTACTTACCGGACTTCTTTAACGCTTGGAAGCGTTTCTTGAGTTCGTCCAAATCGTCGAGCTTAGGTGGAGCAGCTGGGGCAGCAGTTGTAACCGGGTTTGCCTCTGTTCCTGCCTCCGTTTCCGATTGCGTCTCCTTGTTCTCAGTGATGTACTTCC
Organism: Pichia sp. P7020A; assembly: GCA_025531525.1. Lineage (NCBI taxonomy): Eukaryota > Fungi > Ascomycota > Pichiomycetes > Pichiales > Pichiaceae > Pichia > Pichia sp. P7020A. Next base: position 8,098 of record JAMYHI010000501.1, on the reverse strand, counting down.
CCTCGCCGTAGATGTCTATCTGGAATACGTCACAGAGTTCGTGGAGGTAGTCGTTGACGACGGCTTCTTCGTCGTCGCCTCGCAGTTTGCGGACAATCTCCGCGTAGACTCTGTCCTCTATGTCCAGAGGTTGTGGTTCGTCCTCTGTAGTCTCTGTGTCCGTATCCATCTCGGTCTTGACCTTGATTTTGGGCTTTGTCGTTGGTGGAGCATGCTCTACAAGATACTCCTTATCGACGCACTTAGCCAATGCCACTGCAAGCTTCTTGAGTTCGTGCACGTCATCACCGAGGTACTCTTGTGCAACGAGGACATTCCTAATGACTTTGGAGAGTCTGTCTATTGGCTGGTATTGTAGTTCGAGAGATTGGTCGTCAGCACCGGCACTAGCACTAGCAGCACTGGCACTGTCACTAGCACTAGCAGTGGAATCTTCGCCTGTTGTCCACGTGAACCCGAGAAACGACCACCCACCACTACTACCACTACCACCTTGTTGTTTGTTCTTCCCGTTCATTCTTTTCCTCTTCTGTGCCTCTATCTGTACATTCTCCACGTTTAGCGTCTTCTGTCTCTCCATCATACCTGATAACAAATGTAGGGACGATTCCAACACCGCCAGTTCACCCACTAGGTCTTCCCATACATCAGCAGCCCTGTCATTACGCACTAACTGTGCCAACTTCATCTTCAATATATCCAATGCCCGTTCAAATGCGTGAGTGGTGGAACCCAACGTTGCTAGTTGACGCAGTTCTGGCACTATCGCTGTGGATATGGTGTGTTTGGAGAGCGTACGGGATTTAGAGAGCTTGAAGGAGAGCTTACTGGCTGTGGTCTTGACGAGAATGCGGAGCTGTGTGTCTGTCTGCATGGCGTTGGTATCTGTGATGTACTGTGTTGTGCTGGGCTGTGTGGTTGGGTCGCTGTGAGAAGAAACAGTTGTTGGCGGTGGTGGTGGTGGTGGTGGTGGTGTCTGTGGTAAATTCATGTCGCAGATAGAATAGATAAGACGTGTGATAAGTGATAAGGTTGGTCAGTCATTGGACGGTACACGGCTAGCTACGGGGTATATAAAGAGCAAGAGGGTGTTGCAAGAGCGGTGGCGAAGGTGCCGTTGCCGTCATCTTTGTCGTCGTCGTCGTTGTTGTAGCGGAGAACGGGTCAGAGTCGGGCAGCCGTTGTGGTTCTGGTACTGGTACTGGTAACGGCTCCTGTAGTGACACTTCACTCTTCGGGTGCTGCTGCCGTTGCTTCGAGCGTGTATGGTCCAACCACGCCACGCCGGGCAGATGTTGCAGAGTGCTGATCACCGCCAGCATGTGGTCGTGTTCGTCGTCGTGGTTGTAGTCATCTTCGTTGAAAACGGAGAAGTTGAGCAGGAACTTGTCGACCTTACGCACGGGCGACACGGGAGAGCCTGGAGATACCGACCCTAGTGGGTTGTGAACGGGCCATCTGTTATGGTAATGATGGTGGTGTTGATCCTCATTGGCATCTTCGGTGTCGCTGCTGAAGAACATATCGCTTTTGCTATCGTCTTCACTATGGCCATCACTATCGTCTTTGGTGTACGCTGTGTCCCTCTGCCACTTAAACCTGAGTCTGAGACACACATCTGGGTGCTCATCCTGTTCTTTAGTCTGCTCCTGCGGTCGCAACAGCAAGGGTTGTGACTCTGTCTCTGTCTTCACCTTCTCTTCCACCTTCTCTTCCTTCTTCTCTTGCACCTTCTGACGCTTGGGGCTCCTGCAAAGTGCAATCTCCTTCACCGTCGCCACACTCACACCCACACCTGCCTCCTCTGTTCTGCGCCTTCTGACCATTGCTGTGCTCTTGTCGTCTTCACTCTTCACTCTTCTCTTCCAGAACCTTCCAGAAGACCGAAATCCATCAAAATTATTTTAACGGAACACTCGGAGTTTCTCTTCTCTTCACTGACACCTATTTAAACGAGTCACAACCACCACCACCAGGGAAAGCACAGGACACACAGCAACAGCAACAACTGCAACTGCAACTGCAACTACTAGCCAACTAATACAATGCTCAGTCACGCCCGCTCGCACACTCAAGCACGCGCATTCCGCGTCCTCGCAACGGCAGCGGCAACAGCAGTAAGAACAACGACAACAAGCACAGCAGCAAGGGCAATTACTACACCAACTAGAACTATCCATAATGTCCCTAGACCAACCACGGTTACATTACAATCTCCATTGATCTATGCGTCTCTTCAATACCGTCCTATCCATCCCATCGCACGTTCATTCCACTCCTTGACTCCCCTCCGCGTTGAGATGCGTATGAATCCGGACCAACAACAAGATGAACCTGCATTGAAGAAATTTGCAACAGATTTGACAGAAATGGCTCAACAGGGGAAATTAGATCCCGTCATTGGTCGTGATGAAGAAATTAAACGTACTATTCAGATATTATCTAGGAGAACTAAGAATAATCCAGTACTCATTGGTAATGCCGGTACTGGTAAAACTGCAATTTTAGAGGGTTTAGCACAGAGAATCATTAAGGGAGAAGTCCCCGAATCTATGAAGGATAAGAAAGTCATTGCATTAGATTTGGGATCTCTAATCTCAGGTGCTAAATATAGAGGTGAATTCGAAGAGAGACTTAAGGCTGTATTGAAAGAACTCAATGATCAAACAATTCTATTCATTGATGAATTACATATACTTCTGGGATTGGGTAAATCCGAGGGGTCAATTGATGCATCGAATTTACTCAAACCTGCATTGGCGAGAGGTCAACTTCAATGTTGTGGTGCTACAACAATTGACGAGTATAAGAAATACATTGAGAAGGACGTTGCCCTAGCTAGACGTTTCCAACCGATTCTAGTCAATGAACCTACTGTGGAGGATGCCATCTCCATTTTGAGAGGTCTCAAGGAGAAGTATGAAGTACATCACGGTGTTCGTATTACCGATTCTGCACTCGTTACGGCGGCAATTTATTCAAATAGGTACATCACTGACAGATTCTTACCTGATAAGGCTATCGATCTCGTTGATGAGGCATGTTCGGCATTACGTCTTCAACACGAATCCAAACCGGATTCCATCCAAGAATTGGATAGATCGATAATGACTATCCAAATCGAACTCGAGAGTTTACGTAAAGAGACTGATCAAATCTCAGTGGGTCGTCGTGAGAAATTGGAAGAGACACTCAAACACAAACAGGAAGAATTGACAAGACTCACTGAAGTTTGGGAATCACAAAAACTGGAATTAGACCGCATCAAGCAACTCAAGTCGGAAATTGAACAAGCTAAACAAGATCTCGAAGTGAAACGTCGTGAGAATAATTTCGGTGAAGCATCCAGACTCCAATATGATACTATCCCAGCATTAGAACATAAACTCAATGAACTCATCAAGTCACAAGAAGAGAAGGCCAGTTCTGCAACGGATTCTTCCAATAACAGCAACGTACTTCTCCACGAATCCGTCACTGCTGATGACATTGCCCGCGTCATCTCTAAGGCTACTGGTATCCCTGTTCAAAATATGATGAAGGGTGAGAAGGATAAATTATTGTACATTGAACAAGTACTTCAAGGTCGTGTTGTTGGACAAGATGATGCCATTGTATCTATTGCCAATGCAATTAGATTACAGAGAGCTGGATTAACTGATGAGAAGAGACCTATTGCTTCCTTTATGTTTTTAGGTCCTACCGGTACGGGTAAGACTGAACTAACGAAGGCCGTTGCAGATTTCTTATTTGACAATGAGAATGCCATCATTCGATTCGATATGTCCGAATTCCAAGAGAAACATTCCATTATGAGACTCATTGGTGCACCACCATCTTATGTTGGTTATGAAGAAGGTGGAGAACTCACTGAACAAGTTAGAAGGAAACCATATTCTGTTGTTCTATTTGATGAATTTGAGAAGGCACACAAGGATGTCTCTAAATTACTATTACAAGTTCTTGACGAGGGTAAATTGACTGATTCTCAAGGTAATAAGATTGATTTCCGTAATACACTCATTGTGATGACTTCTAATATTGGACAAGAATTAATGCTTGAGGATAAACCTGATAAGGAGGCCGTGATGGATGTGATGAAGGGATATTATTCACCTGAATTCATCAATAGAATCGATGAAGTTGTAGTTTTCCACAAGTTATCTAAGGAAGCATTACGGAAAATTGTTGATTTAAGAGTCGCTGAATTACAAGATCGGTTAGTTGAACGTCGGATTGAATTAAAGTTGGATAATGCAGCTAAAGAATGGTTAACACAACACGGTTATGAACCACGTTATGGTGCCAGACCTCTAAATAGATTGATCAAGAGAAAGATTTTGAACCCAATGAGCGTTTGTATGCTCAAGGGAGAAATTAAGGATGGTTGTGTGGTGACTATTACGCATAATAAGGAAGCAGATGATTTGACCATTACAGCTGAGAGGACAGAGGTTGGTGACGCACCTGCACCTGCACCTGCATCTGCATAGTTCTAAGACTCCATATTTATAAACGATAATATACTTATTTATACTTAACGACACGATATGATACACGCTCTAAGACCTGAGACTCACAGCATGAAAAGCGAGGTTGCCCGTGGCCCATAGCTGAGTAGCGAAATGAAAGATCACCACTTTCACTTTTCACTTTTCATTGGCTGCAACTATTGCTGTTACTAACTACCCCGACTTCTTCACTACTACACATTGGTATTTCTTCACGCTAAGCCAAACAAGGAGATGACTAGCAATATCAATAGCAATAGCAATAGCAATAGCAATAGCAATAACAATAGCACTAGCAATAGCAATAACAATAGCACTAGTAGTACCCCTCTATCTACTATACTCACAAAGACTCCAAGAGAAGGTCGTGAACATCAAGTATATAACAATGATGACAATTCCAGATTAGTTGCCGGTGGTATCATTTTAGATTCATTAAATGAGAGAGTATTGATGGTATCATCTTCGAAACACCAAGATCGATGGATATTACCCAAGGGTGGAGTAGAATCTGATGAGAAGGATGATTTTGCAAAGGCTGCTCTGAGAGAGACATGGGAGGAAGCTGGTGCCGTATGCGAGGTAATTAAGAAGTTACCTGTAATTGCAGATCACCGCAAAGGATCCAAAGGATCCGAAGGATCCGAAGGAGCCAACAAGAACGACAAGAACAGTTTCCCACTATGTGAATTCCACTTCTATCAGCTCTCTTTGTTAAAACTTGAACAAACGTGGCCCGAGAGTAGTTTCCGTTTACGCCGATGGGCCACTTACTCTGAGGCGCAACACGAACTGCAAAAGTCGAAGCGTCCCGAGCTACTACTGGCTCTCAATGACTCCGATATCAAGCACTAATCAGTTACTCAGTTACTTAGTTAGTTATTTCGTCACCCTATGTATTGTAGGTGTATCGCATGAGCAGATCGTGACCTGTACCACCCACGAGAACGCAACGCCCATCTGCTGCCACGACTTTGCAGATGTTGTTGCTGTTGCCCAGCAGACCCCCACCAACGACTACAACGGGGCTCAGCTTCTTCAGATTCATTAACGGGGCATTTCCAATGGGGAAATCCCTCTTTGGTGATCCCCTTGGAATTAAAAGGGGCAACCAAGTATACAGCCGTGCCATTGAATCCCCACCGACTCGCACTAGTCGGAGTTCACGGAAAGAGGGAGACGCCGGTTCGATTCCCGCACTGGGCGTTATCCAGGAAATATCAAACCCAAATACACCCACATTATGTACAGTGGCAGCACACTGTAGAAGCATGCGCTGCAACTGCACCCGCACCAGGGCAAAGACAGAGACTGGCGAAGAAACAAGTGGTGGTATTGGTGGATCCGTGCGACTGAGCTGTGCCACCATCGCCTCTTCTGCGACTGTGCCTGCGACTGCGCCCCCGTGCTGCTGCGCCTCCGCAATGCAGTGGCGCACTTTCCGCGCCGACCAGCCAACGGCCCTGGCGACGCGTCGCTGGTTCCACACATTAATATTGACAATTGTGAACATCTTCAAAGCCGGAGTTGTAAATGTCTTTGTATTTGTCTTTGTGTTCGGGGCCATCCCCTTTAATGCTCCCGTGATGAACACTTCTAGCACTTGAACGCTGGATGGCAAGCTCGCAAGGAGCAGACACAACACGGTCCCATCACTGTGTTCCAAATGCACGTATCGCAACAGAGACAGTAAGGTCACTGTAGACACATCGTAACTTAATTCCCTATACCTCCTCCTCCTACTTCTTCCTTTGTATCTATCCTTACTGTAGAGCTTTAAAGTGATAGCAAACTTTGGTTTCACGCATGAGTGTTCCTGATGTACAACTCCCTTACTATCGACCCATCCAATAACCCCAATGCGTCCACTGATGTACACGTCAATAACGTCACCATCATCCTCCTCTTCTTCTTCCACTTCCTCGTAGTGCCCTACCAATCCTGTCTCTACCACATTCAAAATGCTATCCACGTCGAGTTGTTGCAATATTTGCACAATAATCTCTACAGGTAACACATCTCTCAAGCAATGCATCGTAATTAATCTATTGTACACAATACTTTAATGCAATCGTTGGATCTCTTCAACGGTGGTCTTGTCCAACAATGCATACACAACACCCCCAATTTCACGAATAAGCCCCGTCAGGGAAACTCCATGAACAGGGCTATTACTACTACGCAATAGCGCAGTGTACCGCTCTCTCTCGTGAGTAACGGGCACGGCAACCTCAGCTGCATACTCAGACTCTTCCCCTTCCACTTCCGCTTCCGCCGCTTCGTTGTTGTCATCCACGGGCTGTAGCTCTGCATCGTCGTAAGCAGTCTGTCTATAATAAGCTCTCAAATCACCATTACCATTCTCACTAACCTCTTCAGCGAATATTAGTGCTGATTCAACCACAATGCGATGTACAAATGTACAAAGCAAACAAGCTATTCCCGTCCCCTTATCCATCTGTGAGAACTCATATTCGATATTGGCACCATCGTTACCATTTAATAACCTCCCGTTAGTTAGGTACTCAGTCTTAGTGTACAATGTGAGCATCCCCACATTGAATAATTTCCTCACTTTCGGATCAAATGCATTCTTTGCAAGTTTCACCATAGTATTCAACAACATGTACAATGCGTAACTCGAAGATATACTAGACAAGAAAATATCGACCCTGTCATGTAAGAACCTCAATAATGGGAGACAAATCCGAGTCTCACATAGTGCAGATCCGGAATCTCCATCATTGACACCACTCACATATTCCACCATAGCTTCAAAGAGACCACTAGCCACCAAGTTCTCATACATTTTCGCCTTCTCCTTCTCCTTCTCATTCTCCCCCTGACCTTGGCCCTGACCGCCATCTTGCATTATGGCAACATCTAAGATACTAGCCGTGAGAAACACGGAGTCATCTCGCATAGTTCTCAAATATCCGGCTAATACTTGAAATATCCTCATCCCGACGTCATTATTGAAAATCTCAAACGAAATGAGGAAATAACTGCGAATTATAGTCAACGTCAGTGGTAAAATTTCAGTCCAGTTCACTAAAGCGTTCACTAACATTTCAAAGAGTGCAGGGTCTAATAATTTCGTTGAAAGAACGGCATTCGTATCAATAGTCTTCAAAATGGCACTCCACAATTCTAAACCATCCTCACAAAGCAAACTATAATATTCAGATTTTGGATCACAACAGAGTGGAATCAATGGAATCACAACATCATGTACTAATGAACTATCCTTATTAAGCGCCACTACCAAATCTTTCAAAATACGTAATAGCGAATTCTTGATAATCATCTCACTCGCCGTATTACTACTCTGCCAAATTAAAGGAACCACATTCACCACATCAGTGAGTAATGATGGTGAAATCAGTGTAGAACACCGTTCAATTAACACAGATAGCGCATTCAAAACAAATATCTTACATTCAATCAAAGATAAACGATCCAACAACACAAGGCAAGCTTTGATGCAATCCCCGATAAAGGGTTCGAAATGACGTTTACGGAACTCCCAGTCGTCAACCATGAACTTGAGAGTCTGTAATGCAGTGAGTTTGACGACAACGTCATCA
>JAMYHI010000500.1:0-11593 GCA_025531525.1 Pichia sp. P7020A | reverse complement strand
ACCTTAAACATCTCTTCTTCACTAATACCTCTAACCTTTGGCAATGGAACAGAATACTTATCAGCCTTCTCCATTCTTTTTTGCTTAATAGAGGAAGATATTGCCTTAGCAGTATTCTGCTGCTGTCTATCCAACAAATATGCTGGTAATGCCTCACCATCATCTTCCTTTGGCTTAGATGGACCCTTCAACTTACTTTCCTCATGAGCTCTAATCTTCTTCTTCATAGCAACCTTCTCTGCATAACGCTTCTTAGCAAACTGCTTACCCTTCCAACCCTTCAAGTTTTGTGCATCCTTGGCAATTCTGTGAGATTCTCTTGCTTCCTTCTTTCTTTTTTTCTCATCATAATCTAATCTTCTACCATGTCTCTTGATATGTTGATCAATATAGTCGTTTTGAGGCATCTTGTATGATCTCTCTGTGTTGTCCGAAGGTTTACTAACTCAATGACAGAGGTTAAACCATAAGAAACTTCAATGGGTGTGGAAGACAGAGAATTGATTAAAATTTTTTTTTCATGTTCGCTTGGATTTTGGATTTCCAAATTTTCAAGGCCACCCAAATATTATTCCTTACTCCTGATGTTAGTTGAACTAAGCTTCTACTACGAACACAGAAACTTCGACCACTTTCATAGACCAAGAAATTGCATACGATATACGAAAATGGATGAACTTCTCTCAACAATTGTGGAATCGATAGACTCCACATCTTCTGTGATAGATAAAATTGAAGAAGATTTTAGTCTAGAAAAGAAAGACAGTCATCCTGAGCTAATCAAATCACTATTGAAAACTCTGGGATCAAAGAGTGACCTTGACTCCGTTTCCTTGTTATCCTTGAAAAATTCGGCCTTACTAGGCTATGTTACCGATCTTGCACTATTATTAGCCCTTCGTATGAAGTCCATCAAAGAGGAGAAGAGTTTGAAGAATTTTGAGGTTGAAAAGGATGTAGTGTTAGAGTCTACGGTAACCAAACGTGTTATCCTCGAAAAGGGTATAAAGTCTTTAGAAAAGAAGATAAACTATCAACTTGAGAAGATGGTTAGTGCATATCATAGAAGAGAGAAAGAACAAGCTGACGTTGAAGAGAAACTGAACAAGGGAGAGCAATCTGAGACTGAATCAGGCGACGACGATGAAGATGACGATGAAGAAGATGAAGAAGAAGGATTGAATTTCAAGCCAAATCCATCGGCTCTACTAGAATCCGGGAAAGCAGTGTCTGCAAGTAGTAGGAATCATGAGGGTGCCACTATAGACAATGATGAAGACAAAACAGCGGAAGAAAACACTAAAGAAAAGTATAGACCTCCAAAGATTGCCGCCACAGCAATTGCGGATCCTGATAAAGAGGTCAAAGGAAGAAAACAAAGGAATCTCCAAAGTATGGATGAGTACCTTCAAGACATCAGTGAGGCTCCGAGTAGTGAAAAGTCTATTGGTTCTTCTATTATCAACAATGGTAGAGATATCAAATCTAAAAAGCAATTGGAGAAGGAAGCTAATATTCAACGATACGAGGAAGAGAATTTCACCAGATTACCCGCAACTAAGACCAAAGAGGATAAAAGAGCAAGGGCTAAGAGAATGCGTAATGAGTTCTTTGGTGAAGATTGGAGTATGTTTGAGAACAATATGGATCTGAGTAGCGCTGGCGGAGCGAAGAAGAGAAAGAGATTAAGTGCATGGGAAAGAGCCAAGCGGAAGATCGACTGATGTTACGGAATATGCACAGTAGCAGCACCTGTTAATTGTATAATAATATAACAACTCGAAACATGTAGAAAACGGATAATAAACAATACGGGTACTGTACAGAACGTAAGAAGATACAGATAGTGAGATATCACAGGCTTCATTCAGTATCATCATCGTACGTGAAGATGAATGGAGCAAACGCAATTAAGTCTTCAATGACTTTTTGTTGAAGCTCTAACTCCTCTCTAGACTCGAAATCCCCTCCAATCAAATTATTTGCCCATACTATTGAGATGTTTTTGCTGTCCATTCTAACTCTTGGAAGCTGTATCAGTCTCCTGAAATGGCCTAATATATCTCTCAAGGTGAAATAATTTGAATCTGGCAATTCAAAGACAAGCTGATGCATCTTTGTTTGCCTTTCCAATTTATCAGGTAATTCCGCCGCCTGGAGGTAAGAATCTCGTTGCTCGTTAGTCAAGAGTGGGTCCGGTAATGATGCAAAGAACTTCTTTAGAAGTGATGCAACAAGGTAAATATATTCAGAGGATATATTGTTTGGATCCTTAGGATCGAGCAGGGAGAGATTATGAGGGTTTTTGTCAAGTTCATCTTTCAATTCTTCGAACGTGTTCTTGTTAGCACTAAGTCTGTAGACACCTTCAAAATTGGTACCGAAAGTTTCTATGATGTTAATACATTTTGTAACAAACAGTGGAACTGCCTCTTCATTCACATCGAGCATTTCAAGAGGCACGCCAAATAGTTTGCCCGTAGGAGGTGCTAGGCCACCTGTCAGATCAATTTGTGATGAGTTCATACTGTCATCAGCGGTGAAGCTGATGCTATTATCATTGAAAGAAGCATTTGAATCATTCATTGCTGGATCCAGTGGTCTTGGACCATTCAGGTGTGGACTACGCGTTGGATCAAGCGAAGAATAAGAGGGCGACGTCATGGCCGAATCGGAGAGTGGTAGAGATGGTATTTTCCCTGCGGAATGATCATTTGATTCTGCATGCAATGTGCTTGGTACGGCAAATGTGGAACCAGTGGCCATAGAAGGTGTTGATGATGCATTTGAGAAGTCTCTAGTTTTGTTAACGTGAGACGGACTGGTCACCTTAGGTTTATTCAATGTCGATGCGCCCGAATTTGGCTTTGGCAATAATCCCCCCACTATAGGATGCCTTGTGAACTCAACTGGGTCAAGTGTCTCATTTTTCCTGATGGTTGATCCCTTCAAGTAATAGTACAAACATTTTTCCAGGTCCGAGCTAGTGGCAATTTGTTTCATAGAATCCGAGCCGTTGATTGGATTTATCTGGTTACCCATACCGACAATCAAACTTTCAGTATAGACAGAGTATTTTTGAAGTTGTATTTGCATTGCAAAATCTAACTCAACAATCAAGTTTTTGAATTCATTGGCAATACGTGGCCTGATTGATGACACAAGTGAGTTTTTCAATCTTTGAGATGTGTTTGCTTTCTTGTTATAGTCATCTTCTGCATCTTTTATTTTAGCCTTTAGGTCATCCTCCTGCTGGGAGTTAGTTTTTCTACCTTGAAGGGTGATTTTGGTTTGATTCCTATCAGAGTTTCTAACCTTTTCGAGTTCTGTACAGAGGTTCCAGTATCTATTTCTGGCCTTCTTGGCAAGATTGATAGCATCGCTTACTTCTCTCTCTACTCTATTACCCTTCTCCTTCAATTGTTTTCTCAAGTTCGTGAAATGCTGCACCAATGACTCTAGTTGATTTGCCATTGTCTGTAAGGCAATAATATAAGGATCTCTCACATTATTGACCTTTTCATCGAATTTGATAACCTTTTGTAAACTCTGGATAAAGGAGCCTGACACTACCAAATTGTTGGAGGTGATCGAGTGGTCGCAATGGTGCACCGTTCTCAATACGTCCTTAGAGTATTTCTGTTCGCAGTGACACTTTTTGGCAATGAATGTAGAGAATTCTTCACATGCTTTAATGCTCTGTTTTAGACGCTGTGCTAATATCTGGAAACTTGAATCGGAGGCCAAGATTGCCTTGACCTTCTCTTCCTCGAGCAACGCGGCACTGTTTGGTATTTTGGATGCGCTCATTGGCGTGTGATTCTATCCTTGGCTACTGCTGTGCTTGCGTGATTGCCCTGCTGTTCCACTATCCGCTGCAGTTGGAGCCGTGGCAGTTGATGGGAAGTGGAACTGTATAGTCTTTGGTGTATCATTTTACAGTTTACAGTTTACAGACTGGAGTCTGGAGTCTGGAATCTGGACCACCTGCTGAAAATCTGTTAGCGCGACTTCAACGGCGATTTGAGATACGCTATACGATACAGGTACACGGACTATAGGGGCAGAATGAAGAGGTTACGCTGTGAGCAGGGTATACAAGCATGCACACACCGGATAATGATTATCGAAAACTGGCTTGCTAATTTACCGGGATCAAAAAGCGGCGGTGTGAGTGTCCAGCGGCATCAGAGGGATGTTCATACCCGTAAAGATGACAGCAAGACACGTTCTGGAACCAAGTGTTCTGACGCGTGAGTTGCTGTAGAGTGATCCGTTTCTCAACACCAATGGTCAGCAATCTCAATATCAAATCGTCCACTTCGTGTCTCTGAGAGATGTATTCCTCGTTTGTGTCACTATTCTTGTTGAATTGGCGTACGACGTTCTCAATAGTAGAATTGGATTTGTACGCGGTAAAAATTGGGTCATCATGTCTGGCATTCTTCCATTTTTGCTTAGAGACGAAGAACAAGTTAACTAGGACAATTCCCAGTGACCAGACATCACAGATGAAGGAATCATACTTCAAACAGTTGTGGATTTCAGGGGCGGAGTAAGAGGGAGATCCAGCCATTCCGTAGCCGACATTCCCGATCGTAGATGAGCCAAAATCAATAAGCTTGATGTTCCCGTTAATGCCTACACAACAGTTCTCCAGTTTAATATCCCTGTGCCCTACATTCTGAGACTGCAAATAACTAAGGCAGTTGACAATCTGCTTGAAGTAGCATAGTCGGTCAACCTGTGGCATTATGCTACCATACTTGAGGTAAAGATCGAGTAGATTGAATGGCATGTATTCCAAAATTATGAAATATTGCGATTTAGTCATCAATGAGAACGAGTCTATCAATTTGACAACATGAAAAGAATCATTGACCTTACGGTGTATGCTTATCTCTCTGCGAATGCTCTCTAACTCGTCCGCATCTTTCAAATTCTTCTTCACAAATGATTTGACCGCAAATGTGGTGGTAGCTCCATTCTTTGTAGGCAGCGAGTAGAGATAGACATGACATGACACGCCCTGTCCTATCAATTTCGTCTCTGTTCCATATTTCTTCGTCGGGAATCGTAAATGGCTGGTCTGTGATGTCCGGTCCTGGTCTCCCGATCGCTGTTTAAATACGGCTGTCCATCCCATCGCATCCCATATGGTCAAAGTCTGTGAGTTCCCTTCTGAGACAGTCCCTAACAGCTCATCACTGTTGAAATCGAGACGACCAATGCGTGCAATATACGTTTCGCCGTGATGGCGGTCTCCGGTCACGTCAGAAAACTGGAAGCGACGTATTTTGAAAAAAAAATCTTATCGAGGCACTCCGCTACCCATTACGGCAATTCCGCCGGCTTATCGGGTAGTAATGATGTACAAGCTTGCAAGCTGTATTGTAAACAGTTGTAAACCGTTGAAAATGTGTCAGGCCAGCAAGAAGAAAAGCCGGAGACGATCCACGAGCGCTGATGTTGGTTTAGAGTTTAGAGCGTGCTTGTAAACAGAAACGACGAGCTCTATCAAGGACGCAGCGGTGGTAATGCTATTCCCTGGAACTATCTATGGAGCAAAACCAGTGACTGCGGTGTCTATGGTCTCTGTGTCAGTTTCTCTGTCTGTCTCCAGTTCCACAACTCCGTCTGTGGCGAGCGTAAATAAAAGATCATGCCAGAACTCTTTGCCACCCACGACAGAGTCACCAACAATTTCTGCATCTCCGTCTTTCAGGACGATCTACTCAACTCGAAGGAAGTCATCTATCAGAAATGTCACGAAGAAGTACAAAAGATTGGGACAGTCGTCCGAGGAGAGCATATTTGATACTGATAATGGTAGCAATTTCCAACATTTATCCACCACTTCAATATGTTCCGTGGTCTCTAAGGGCTATCATCCTCTGAAGCGTTTTAAAAACTTCAATGAGAATTTCAGCTTTACACAACCTATACAGCGGTCATCTCGAAAATCCTCCACCTCCTCCCAACATCCAGTGTTTTTGAGGCAAGATCACATACAAGAAAGGAACTATATTGCTGAAAGTGCTGATCTATTAATTTTTCCGCCCAAATTAAAACCTAACAGAACACACCCCAAGAGCAGATTCGGGTTTTACTGCTTAATGGAAAAACTACAAAGTTCCATCCACTCATCTCCGGATCCCATGTACAATGATATCTCATGTATATACCAGGAAATAGCATTGGAAACATTTTCTCAACATTTCGAGATGCTGCCCCTTTTCAATGAGAACATATCCATCGATTCATCAAATGATCAGTACTTATTGCCAACGTTGTTGAAGGGTAAGTGCAGGAGAGTCAGAGAAGTACGAACCAACCCAAACTATCTTTTGCTCTATTCAATCGAGAATTGCGCAAAACAATGCGGTATCCTCGATGTCTCTTCGGAAGAGGTTGATATATTCGATGAAATACTGCTGCAAAGGTATAGCGAGAATACCTCCAATGATAACATATGCGATGATCTCTTTCTATGGAGGCTCAAAACAGAATTGCAATCCCAGAATATCGTCAAAACAGTGGATCAATGTTACATCACAGATCTAAAATTAGCCTCCTTGTCAAGATATAAGCTATCGTCCAAAGTAACGTTAGATCTAAGAACAGATTCTGTGCCGAGTTTGAACACGATCACGGACGACATATACCCTCTAGCATCAGTTGAAAATTGTCTAGTACCATGGCTCAGCATACACGACTTCAAGTCCGGAAAGGCGATTCAAAGATTGGCAAAGACAGCCGGTATGCTGAAATTCTCTATAGCATCCAATATGTTTCTAGAAACTGCTCAAGTAAACGCTGGTCGTCATCTTCCGCATCCGCATCAGCCAGAGAAAATGTCTGAAATTCACCCTCTTTCTGAATTTCACAAAATCTTTCCACAACCTCTCTTCTTAGTATTCGGTTTCGTTCCCAGAATCGCTCCCATAATAATTTTGTGTATCCCTAAAACTGACCCGCATGTCAATATCGACAACAGCATCGGAATCAACATCTGTAGCTGCGCCTGCCTCAGAGATATCTGTTTCGTCGTCAAGTTGCGTGTCCTCATTCAAAACCATACCGTTTGAGGGGACAATCAGCTCATCAGCTATCAGATCCATCTGACTTTTGAGGTTCTCTGTCGGGGTCGTCTCCGGTGAGTTTCTTTTATTACTCACGAACATCACATCCCCATCGTCATCAGCTTTAACATCATCTATAGCACTTAGATTGGCTTCAATAGCTGCGTCATTGATGAATTTAAGGTCTTCATCACTTCCACTCTTTGCAGGCGCAGATTCATTCGACTTTCCCTGAGCCTTACCTTCCTCATCAAGTAGGTAATCATCAACGACAATGTTCTTAGTTCTCTCTTTCTCGTACTCAAGTCTCTTCTTCCTTTCCTTTTGCATTAGATCATAATACTTGTCCTTTCTTCCCCTTGCGGACTCCTCCTCTTCATCCTCTTCACCCGTTTCACTTTCCTCAGCTTTCATCTCTTCATGACTCCGCTTCATAGAGCTTCGGAACACATTCCCCCTCCTCCCTAATTCTTCAAGAAGCTTATCGTTCTCTGAAAGAAGTTCGTTTATAGTGGGAAGGAAATAGTTCAGAATTTTATCCTTCATAGAATGAACTCGTCCTCGCAGAATATTGCTCTCAATCTTCTGTTGGAATTTGCTAATACTTTTTTGTAACTGTACTTGAGACAATTCATAGTCCCTTTCCTTCTTTTTGAGTAAAATAATTTCCCTATTGGCAGCCTCCAAATCATCTAAAAAATACTCATCCATGTCAACATCCACTTTTTTAGAAAGTTGCACCTTTAACAAGCTTTTGTACAACCCCGAATGCAAAACTTTGATATTCCAACTGAATGACTCAGCCGTACCATTAAGCTCAAAGATATACTTCTCGCCATCATCATACCTTCCATCAATAAGCAAACCACATATCCATTTTTGTAACAGTGGTTTACTAGCTCCAGAAATCAAATCAGTTTTCGACATTTCCTCAATTACCATGTCGTCGATATCACCATGATACTGTACAAAGTCATCATTTTCAAGAAGTAGAATGTCCACAAAAGCCTTAAAGTTGTCAATGGGAATGCTATTCTCTTCTTCAAATTTTTTAGCATCCTTCATGTGTGAGAAGAGTGTATCTTTTCCATCTATATCAAAGAGATTGAACTGCTCACGATTAAGCGTCATTCTGGTGTACAGTCTCTTACGTGCACCATTCGGCTCGTTTTCATGTGGGCCCGCCACGCGTTTGTCATCAGTGAATAAAAACCTCGCCTTATCATGTGTAGACATGTAGCACCAATAAACTAGCCGGGTCAATTCGATTTGATATGCGTGTTGAAACAATGCCACCATGGTAAAGAGTTGATATAGTGAATGAAAAGTGATGAGCGAGGAGATCACTCCCCACTAACATTTTTAACGGATCTAACACCGGACTTTCCAACTGAGGCAATTGAAGATTTCATTCTATGTGGCCTCTCTATTTTATACAGCATATGTTTCTATTAATCATTACAAGGATTATACAAGATTCATAGTGAAGCGCCCAGTTATTTCAATTCCATCTCAATAATACGCAAAACATCGTCCATGTTCCCTAGCATATTATCAAGCTCAGTAGCGTAAATGTTGTTGAGATTCGTGTTATTGTAATATGTACCAACCATGCTGATAGTAGCGGAGGAAACATTCTCCATGCTTGACTGTCCATAGCTCAAAAGTCTATGCAGCTTGTCACCAGGAGGAATCTCGTTTCCAGTACGATTTACTCTCACAGGTGATACCTTTCCATTATCTGCCATACGCATCATGCCCAAGCCCGTGACCAAGCCATTTGAATTATTGGATTCTTCATCTCCACCGCCATGTCGTTGAGTTACCGGATAGTGTGGCTGCGGTTGTAACTTGGTACCCGATTCTAATGACATTTTCCTTTCTAAATTTGAAAATGAGGAGCCATTACTCTTCAGTGGATTGGCAGTCTTTCCTAGACTCGTAATTTGTTTGGTAGTTGTAAGGCTCAGCTTTGATGAATTTGAGCCAAGTTTTGCCGTATTTACTGGTGGTTTTGGAGTACTTGTTGCAGATTTCAAGGTCGATGTATGAGTTCCCGTCATCTTGGATAGAGGGTTCGCCAACTTGGATGAGTTCATTGAGCTCTTACCAGAGGAATTGACCAATGAGGTGATAGAAGGTAATGACGAGGTTGGTGTACTACTATTGTTAGGATCATTTGAAACTTCCCTCTTACCATTATCTCTATCCGGAGAGCCTAAGTGGGGGTGAGGCCTCTCAGTCACTGGTGTCATTGCTAAAGGAATAGAAGATGCTGCATTAACATCGAAACCAAACTGGTTCTTCTCTACCGGTGGTGCGCCACTGAAAATATTGTTAAATTGAGCAGTGTTTGCAGATACAGGAACTGGCATTTGGATTCTCATTGGATTCTTATTTCTAAGTGATGCATCAAACATTTCTGCACTAGAAGCCATAGACACAGGAGCTGTTTGTGGCCCATTATTCATCAGTCCCTTATGTGTGGATATACCAGCCAGATTAATTTGCGGTTTTGATTTATGTGTGCCATTCAGAGGCTGTAATAAAGGCTGTGAGGGGTTCACCGGTAAAGGCTTCATATGAAGAGGGCTCGTTTGCTTAGTGGGTGAAGGCTGCAAATTTGTATTAATCTGCTCTAGCAGCTTCGCAGGAGATGGTGCTCTTGCTGACCCCAATGTCATGGTTGGCTTCCTTATTGGTAGCGGTTGATCATTTTTCGCATTGAAGTTTGAATGTTCGTACTCGGCGCTCGAGTGATTGTTGCCTCCAAAACCATTGCTGTTAATGTTTGCTGTGAGATTGATATTTATGTTCTCCGAGTTATTATGATTAATGTTGATATTATAGTTGTTTGCATTGATAGTGGCCGTCCTTGATCTTTGTTTCTCTCTCTCTTGTATCTCATTCTCAATGACGTCCATGTTGGGAATCTCAATAGAAACCAACGGTGAAGATATCTGCTGTCTCAAAGTATTAGATGTGGTAATCGGTTCGTGCGATTGTTGAGCGTGAGGAATGACAATGGAAGGCTCTGACCTGGCATGTTGGAGTTCCTCTCTTTGGGCCGGATTAGGGAAAATAGTGTTGTTATGGTTGCTCTGAGGAGAGTCCGTCTCAATATCATTTTGAAATAGCTGAAGTAGCGATTCTGGAGGCTCTTTTATGGATGGCATCACCCCGCCTATACTTGAATTCACGATCGAGTCAATCTGAGTAGGGGTGGCTGTAGCGACCCTATAGTCGCCTGTGGATGAGTAATTGTTCATGATGGTATTTCCTATAGTGAAAGTTCTATTATATGGAGATGTTGTAAAATCTCTATGGTTGGTGTTTGTATTAGTGTCATAATTGGAATCGTCAAATTTGTAGTTGTCGTCGTTCTGCAAGTTGATGTCGTTCTCGATGATATATTCTGCTGATTTTAGGGAATCAAAATCCCACTTGATGTTCTCGTTCTCTTCAGAGCTCACATATGACTCCGCAATAGAAGCATTGGAAGCCAGGGGCTGCTCATGTTCTTTCTGACCATCATCATTATCATGACCTGGTTGCTTAGAATTTTCATCGTCAGCGACTATTTCGCCATTAGTTTCTGTTACTCCGGCACTGCCGTTTGATTTGTTATCTCTCCATAAAAGATATTTCCCTATGACCTCTTTCAATACAGTAGTTGAAAACGTCCTACTACTTTTGATAAACTTTGATTTGAGCACATCTTCTGCCGTAGGTCGCAAATCGGGCTTCTCCTCTAGACATATTGCTATAATTTCCTTCAACAGGGGTCCATACTGCCTTCCCTCCAACCTTGGGGGTTCATGTTGAGTAATAAGCTGCATTGCCCGTAGTGCATCCTTATCACTGTAAGGTGGATTTCCAGTTGCCATTTCATAAATGGTGATTCCAGTCGACCATATATCTGCCTTTGCATTGTAGGTTGCACCTTCTGTGATCACTTCAGGTGCCATCCAATATGGAGTGCCTGCCATTGTCGTCCTCTTCAATGCTGTCGAGGTTAGTTGTGCAGCAACACCAAAATCGCAAAGCTTCACCCTGCCCTCTCTACTGATCAATATATTTGCCGCCTTGATATCTCTATGTATGACACCATGTTCGTGTATGAATTGCAATGCAATGAACAGTTCACGAGCAACAACAGAGATGTATTTCTCGTGCAAAGGTCCTGGTTTCAACAACGTACGAACAGAACCGCCGGCGCAATAATCCATTAGAATCCAAAGCTTATGTCCATTCAAATAAGATCCAAAATAATGGGTAATGTTAGGTACCGATTTTAAGTTTGAAAGAAATCTAATCTCTTGCTGTATGTCCTTCACCTCTTCACTATCTGTATCCAGATTCAATATCTTGATTGCAATGACCTGTCTAGTGTCAACATCAACCGCCTTGTGAACAGTACCAAACTTCCCGCGTCCTATGATCTCCAGGAGTTTGAATCTCTGCGCCACGGGTTTGCGAGTCGCTGTCTTAGAACTTCCTGCAGCAGACAT
>JAMYHI010000050.1:0-127182 GCA_025531525.1 Pichia sp. P7020A | reverse complement strand
TATAACTCCCGTACGTACTGTACCCCGTACAATAGCACTATCATGAGTGAAAAGTCCATTGTTTTCCATTCTCCATTTTCCATTTTCCACTTTCCATTTTTCAATTTCCAGTACACGCCCATCCGATATGGTCACCTTTTCACACACCCTACACCCCCTCCCTCCTGCCTGCTGAACGTGTCCTGCTCCCGGAATGCACCACAGTGATCACACACACACCAGTCACCATCACCACCAGCTCTCAAGACAGCACCCTCTACTCTCAATTCCCTCTCAGAACCCAGAACTGAGAACCCAGAGTACATAGCGCACATTCTTCGTGTAAATAACATTGGAAACAAGCCACAATGTCAATGAGTAATCCATCCCAAGACTCACTACCAGCCTCTACACACCCTCGCATTCACAACCTACTGAACTCCACAAGTTCAGGCACTAGTGTCTTGTCCATATCCACGCCACCGTCATTGAACTCTCGTGCACTTTCTCCCGCCTCTGTCACCGCCACCACCTCCACAGCGAGCCCTGTTTCAATCCCAGCTACAGCTTCGGTTTCCGGTTCGGCTAATGCTATCGGCGGCGATAATGGCCATCGCCTCCAACAAGAACAAACATATACCCACGACCAAACGACAATGACTCCCAAATCCCCAACTGATACAGATGTCAATGGCCCAACAATGAACGTCAAGCAAGCTACAAAGAAGAAACCTCGGAGAAAGTCTTCCACCAATGAAGAGAAAGTGCTATTGTCAACATCTTCACCTGAAGGTATAGCTGCAGCAGCAGCAATTACTCCGAACAGAATTGCCACAATCCTCATCAAAGAGGGACCTTTACCTATCCGTCATTTGACCGGCCATTTGATCCAACAAGTGCCCGCATTTGGTAATTTATCATTATCGAAACAGAGAAGACTCATTATGGCATCTTTAGAATCTGGTGATTTGCAGACGGGCTGTATCTTTGAAAAAATTGGCTGGGGTCAATGGGAAGCTAAGGTAGTGGGCAAGGATATCGTAAGAATGAAAATCGAGCAGGCTCTATCAGAAAATGGTGCATCCAATAACACTAACAACAACAACATGAACTCAAATCCAAACTCTCCTCCAACAGGTCACAATAATGATGAAAAATCTCCAAAATCGGTCTCTGCGCAAATGGCCACCACGACAAACACGGTGCCAATAGCTCCTGCTCCATCTACTGGTTATCCTTTCAACGAAATTAAAAAATCCCAACGCTCCTCATCTACCACCATAAGAAGAGAGTCTATCACCAGCAGTACCAACGAGCACAATATCAAAATGCCAGCGTCTCCAACATTGGGTCCAGTTCAAAATTTTAGAAACTCCTTGCAAGGCTACGCAGACATTGATGAAGTCATCGAGACTTCCGCGTCCGATGATGATATAGAGGATGGTCATTCCCCTAACTACGAGACTTTCTCACACGATAACGTCACTCGCCATCACGAACACGATAATGTGCAATTACCAAGCTTACACAAGACATCCCCTTCCAATTCAATAGGTATGAATATACTCCCCAACATCCGCTCTCAATCAATGTCTTCCTCGCGTCGTCCCTCCTTTGCAGGAGTTATCAAGCCGAGAAAACCAAGAACGTCATTTACTCAACACACACTAGAGGCTACACTAGATGATGCACCAATGGAACGTAGGGAATCGAGGGTATCCTTCTCCAATTCTGCAAACCTCTCTCGTCAATCGTTCTTGCGTACCAACATCTCCCCAAGATTATCAAATAACAATAGCTCTATATCATTCCATGATAAAGAGAATGAAAACGTGCTCATTGACGAAGATGAAGACGACAATGAGAACGCAATTCAGATAGATGATAACGATGAAAATGATAACTCTAATTTCACGGATGAAGAAGATTGGAAATCCATAGGTGCATCAACTTTGAGGAAGAATAGGCAAACTAGCATCGTTACTCCTCCAACACCAAACATATTCAACTCCTCTGCCTCTTCCTCAAATGATAACAATGGAAAGACCGTAGAGGAAATGGCGGCTTTTGCGTTGATGGATTTGAAAACCATATGATATCACCTTCCACACCACATCCTCCAACCACAACCGCTCCGCACTATGTTTGAAACTGGCTTTCATCCAACGCGCTCCGCACTTCGCCTCTCCTTCTTTGTCACTACTTTAAAAAATTGCATTTTACTTCTCTATAAAATTCAGATTTACATTAACCGCAATGCAAATGTATGACCTTCAAAGTGGGCATCTTTCTTGCTTTGCGCTTCGCTAATGCCTTTTTAACTATTAACATTACCTTTCAACTAAAAAAGGTTAAAACTCTTATGCTTGAGATGTTTCAACCTCGTACTCCCTTTCAATAACTTTTGAAGCTTCTATGGGTTATTCGCAATAGTTGAAAAAAGAATCGTATTATAGTTTGAACTAGTTATAAAATATTATTAGACTAATCTAAAATTCAGAAATTGCAACAGCAACGGATTGAACATCATCATGAGAGATCGAAACCTTGACGCTCTTGACACCTCTCTTAGAAGCGGCTGCGAGAGCAGCACCAGTCAACTTGACAGTTGGAGCTCCCTTAACATCGTGAACAATTTCAATATCCTTCAAAGATGCACCAGCACCCTTGGACTCAACTTCTAAAGACTTAAAGACTGCTTCCTTTGCGGACCAAGAACCTGCAAAGGATGATCTTGGGTTTGGTGCGTTGGAACAGTATTTAATTTCTTCTGCAGTGAAATTTCTTTCAATGAAAGTATCATTTTCAATGTTGATCTCAGCAATTAATTCGACATCGACACCAACACCCTTACTACCAACTTGTTCCTTGGTCAAAGAGCTCAAAACATCAGCAGTCTTGGCTGCAGTGTTGGAAATGTACTTACCCTCTCTTTGAAGTTCCTTATCGGTGAAAACGTACTTGTTGTCCTTATCTAAGGAAACTCTTGCTAATGGGTCCAAGTAGACACTTTGTTCTTGATCATCAGTGTATGGAGCATGATCCTTAGCAACGAACATGGTGTTGTTGAGGATAGCATTGTGCATGTATGCATAAGATTTCTTGTGTCTCAAAGCAACCTTAGATGCATAAGATTCATATTCATCTCTAGATAATGCCGCGTACAAGTAATCTGGGTGAATGACAACTGCTTGACCACCCTTTTGACCGAAACCGAAAGAAGTGACTGAGACAGCCTTGATACCATCTGTTTTAATAGTTCTGGATGGGAATAAGACGTATTTGAATTCTTCCAAAATCTTGTCAATGTTATCTGCATTTCTGTTACCTGGAACGATACCAGAGTTCATAATTTGAATAGCACCGTTCAACATCCAAGCACCTGCTGCACCCTTAGGGTGACCAGTCAAGAACTTTTGGAAAACACCATAGACTGGGTTACCCTCAGTTCTACCCAAGTGTTGCATCATCATGTCAATAGTGGCAGATTCATTCTTATCGTTAGCCTTGGTGGAAGTACCATGGAATGAACAGACACCAATATCATCAACAGTCAAGTCAAAAGTTGCCAATGCACCTCTCAATGGAGAGATTCTAGCATCGGACTTCCAGAATTCGTTACCCAATTGGTTTTGAATGCTCTTGATTTGTCTTGTAGCATCTCTCTCAATCTCGACTGCTCTCTCCTTCAAGTATTCAGTCTTATCGAAAGATTCATCTTGTGCAGATAAGTTGTTCGCTTCTTCTTGGATATAAGCCAATTCATCTTCAGCCCATTGCTTAACTTGTTTGACTCTGTTCTTCAATTGTCTAGCTCTGTACTTGACATCCAACTTGACAGAAGAATATTTCATGTCACCGTGGTATTCTCTTGCAGTAGTCAAAATACCCTTACCTGGAGCAGGGACGGATCTACCAATCTTATCAGTAGCGGTGGAGGACATTGCAACAATAGCGTAAATTGGAACGCCCATAGCAAGAGCCAGAGTTGCACTCATAATGACTTGGATACCAGAACCTTGTGCCTCCATGAAACCATTTCTGGTAGTAGTGGCTGGTCTGGACATCTCTGATGGAGTTCTGCCATGAGCGAACTCTTCAAGAGTGTTAGAGGTTGCATTCATGTTAGCGAACTCACAGGAACCTTCTTCTTGGAAGTCATCGTAACCACCAACTAAGACAATTTTAGCCTTACCAGACAAAATGGTCTCAACACCAACATCGACGGATTCAATAGCAGTAGCACAAGCACCGACTGGAGTCTTGATTGGACCAGAGGAAGACAGCAACAACATATTAACCCATGCGGACATAGTGTTGATGAAAGATTCTTGTAAGATATCGTTCTGAACAGGAAGATCCTTGAATCTGTCCTTGAACATACCCTTTAAAGCGGAGACACCACCCATACCGGAACCAGAACAGTTACCAACTTCAGAGACGTGAACATACTTGTAGAACTCGTATGGATCAGTGACACCGGCTGACAACAATGCTTCAACAGTGGAGACTAAAACGTACAAGGTGATTGGATCAACTTGGTCAATAATATCTTCACCAATACCGTAGTTCTTTGCATTCCAACCAGTTGGAATTTGACCTGCAACTAGTCTGTCAAACTTCAATGCCTTTGGAACCAACAGTTTAGCACCCTTCAAAATCTTGACAGTGTACTCCTCACCAGATTCATCTGGGAAGACCTCAACAAGCTCACCATGTTGTAATTGGTATTGCAATGCAGTTGTCTTGTCAGTGACAAATGGTTCCAAGTCGTGTTGGATGACGATTTCTTGGATGAATTGCTTCTTGTGTGGGTCGTAACCATGGAATAATTCCGGCTCAATCAATCTGATACCACTGTGGTTCAAGATTTGTTCTTCATATTTACCCTTGACGTCAATATCCGCCACTGGTTCGTTGGTCTTGGAATCAACCCAACCGGTGTATTGTTGACCCTTGATGTTACCATTGAAGTACTTGATGAAACCCATGATCCATGCCATTTCGACACAACCTTCCAAGGAGAATTCACCGTGAGCTTCCATTTCCCATCTAGTTCTGGCGTTACCCCATGGACCAACTTCTGCAAAACCGGTGACGACAATAACTCTGTCCAAGTCCAGCATGCCTTCTAACTCAGGAGACTTTGCCTTGATTTCATCATACTTGGATAAAGTTGGGAAGTCAAACTTCATGTTAGCCTTTGGCTTGATTGCTGCCTTGTTAAATGGAGAGTCTGCGTTTTCACCGTTAACAACCTTGTGTTCAATAGCCGTTTCAATAGAGACAGCTCTTCTAACTTCGGAAGTGTTGTTAATATCAGCTCTCAATTCGTTGGTGAGTTCTCTCAAGCTTTCGACATATTGTAAACCACCGTTCAAATCAGCCATAACAGGAGCATCTTCACACATTCTAACGATTTCTGGAGTCATTAAGCCGAGAATGTTGAAAGCCATTTCTTGTTGAGAGAAGGTTCTGACACCTAACTTTTCAATACCTTCAGAAATGACATTGTTACCAGACATCAAACCGGTACCTCTAGTCCAACCGATAACAGCACCACAGACTGTCATGCAAGAAGACCAGGATTCAGATTCCCATCTGTTGTACAATGTCTCCAAACCGAGTTTAGATTCAGAGTACAAACCGTCAGAGCCGAAAGTACCATGGTTTGGAGACAATGGAAGAATAGCTTCGGCAGGTCTAGTGGTGATGTTTCTAGCCTTCTTTTGAGAAACAACTTCACCAAGTAATCTCAATAAGTTAGTTAACATGATTCTGTGAGATAATTCAGATCTGGAACCAATGTTGTCAATTTCAATACCCATTTCTGGAATTGCTGCAAATGGAATGACAAAGTCCAAGTCCCAACCAAGACCACCCTTCTTAACGTCATCGTAGATATAGTTGACCAAAGCTTGAACATCTTGCTTGGAACCTTGGTTGAATGGAACAACAACCAAAGCAGAACCAGCTGCACCGAATCTGGAGTATAATGATTGGTAGTATTCAGTAACCTTCTTTGAGAATCTCGAAGTTGTGACCACAACCTTTGCACCACCAGAGATTAAACCCTTCATGATTTCAGCACCAATAGATCCAGCACCAGCACCGGTAATAAGAGCGTATTTACCCTTATAAGACATACCGTTGACAGCACCCTTTTCCAAAGAGTCCAAGAATTTGGAAGACTTAGATTGGTCATAAACCCATCCAGATCTGGTCTTGGATCTGATGTGCAAGAATGGAATAGTTTCAGGTGGAATAGTAGAAGAAACTGGCTTCTTGATTTCACTGAAATCCTTCAAAGAAGCAATCTCGTCAGTTTCATCATCGGAAGCAGTGTTCAAGATAGCAGCAGTGGACTTGGAGGTTTCAATCTCGTTAGTCTTCTCAACGAACTCGATCAGTTGCTTGTATAAAGTCTCGATCTTCAATTGGTTTTCAGTTGAAGCTTGCTTGGACAATGCTCTGTAAACGTTAGCTAAGTCTTGCTCAATAGTTGGCTTCACTTCAGTAGTCATGGAACCACCCTTAGCCATTTCATGAACATAGTCTTCAAACTTTCTACATTCACTTCTAGGAACTTCTTCATAGTTGACGCTACCCTTAGCATCCACAGCAGTCTTAGGACCTGTTGGGTATGCAATCTCCTTGTAGACAGGGTCTTGACCAGTTTGCATAACCTCGATACAGTTGTCGATCAATTGTTGACCGAGCTTCTTAGCCAATTCGTAGGTCTCACCCTTTTCGGTTGGAGTGTGATCAATGTGGTATTGCATGAACTTGATGAGAGTTGGGTTGGATCTGTTCATGATTTGGATACATTGAGAAACGGTTTCCCTATCAATGGAGGTCAACTTACCGAAAATGATATCAAAGTACATGGATAATGCATCTTGTCTTGCCCAGTTCCAGTAGGAGTCGTAGGTTCTTGCCTTCAATGGAGAGAAGACTGGCTTAATACCAGAGGCATAAAATTCACCGTGTTCTTCAGCCCATAAGTCCAATTCGGCTTGCAAAACCTTTGAAGCTTCCTTTTCCTTAATTAATGACTTATCACCCTTAGCCAAATCAATCTTCAAGTATCTTGCCAATGTTTCAAGTTGTTGACGTGCTAAAGCCTTTGAATCCTTAGTGATTTCCTCCAATGCGGCGGAATCGACAACTGCACCACCTGTAGCACCACCAGCGGCACCACCTGCAGAAGCAGTAGTGAGGGACAAACCTTCAGCAGCAGCGTATTTTTGGGCAATGGTATCAAAGAATGCCTTTGCATCAGGCTCGGCACCTAATCTTTGAGCTGGTTCGTTGGTTAACGCGTGCAATAAGACAGCATCTTGTCTACCTGCTTGTAAACCCCATCTTCCTTGCAAGTACTTTCTAGCAGCACCAACAGAGAATCCACCAGGCATCTTAGAAGACATCAATCTTGCAATCAAGGAAGAAGTTTGCTTACCAAGGGAACCAGAGAAAGTGTCTTGGAATTGATCTGCCAATTCTTGCAATGGAGTATCTTCTGGCTTTTCTGGAGTGGAACCGAATTCCTTACCCAAATCACCCAAGATTTCGTTTTGAACGGTAGACTTACCACCAACCAAATCCTTAATCGCTTTGGACATTGGAACTTCAGCCATTGTCTTCTTCAACTTGTGAGCAACTAAAGTGTGCAAGACCAAAGAAGCCTTAATTGGTTCATCAGCAATATCTGCAGCTGGACCTGCCGCAGGTGCTGCGGCAGCAACTGGAGCTGCAGCGACCGGAGCAGCTGCTGCAACAGGAGTAGATTCAACAGCAGGAGCTTCTGGTTCTTCTAATTCAGCTGGATCTGGAGTGTAATAGATCTCTTTTTGATCCTTTGAGTAACATAAGACTTGTCTTTGCAAGGATAATGCTGCATCGTAAGATTCGTATTTGGCCTTGATGGTTCTGGTTGCCATACCTGCTAAGGTTGGGGAAGGGCCAATTTCAACGACTCTTTCGGTCTTGTAGTCTCTTAAGAAGACATTTTGGGTTTCAATCCTGTATTAATATGGGTAATCCCGCGTGTTAGTAACTGTTATGTAAAGTGCTTTTGCAAAGTAGTAGCATCGTTGTCGTATACGTACCATCTAACTGGAGATGCGAATTGGTAAGCCAAAAGCTCCGTCAAAAGGATGTGGGAGAGCTGTTGTTGCACTTCTGGTCTCATTGTTGGTTGGTGAGTCAGATATCAATGCAAAGATTATCAAAGATACTTGTGTGCCCCAGTATAAAACAACCGTTACAGTTGGTGAGCCTCAGGTGGACACCAGCATCATTTTAAAGAGGCGCGTTTTCGCACACAACGGTTTTGTTGAGGAGCGCGCGAAATCTTGTTGGGTCCAACGTGTTTTGCGTCTTAGGTTTTGGGCTTTGGGTTTGGGCTTCAATTCTCTGATCCCAGTAAACGTTGTAGAGGCGAGGCTTGAAAATGGAGGATAGCGACTAGTTGATGGATTTATGTTCTTCAAGCAGTTTGGAGAGATAGTTACGATAAATACGATAGAATTATATTATTGAAAAAATGTACAAAAAAAGTAGATCAAACAGCTTCACTACTCATGCCTTTTGAGGACTTGCTTTCACGTACTCCAACTCGATGTCATCAGCATCATTGGATGTACCTTCCTGAGATTCATTCAGTGGGGTAGCGTCTGTACCAGGGGCATTAGCGCTACTCTCTTCTGAGATTCTTCTAGTCAAGTCGATATGTGCTTGTTTGAAAAGGCGGTCAGCCTCTTCCTCAGTCAATTCATCCTTCTTCTTGTTCTTGATGTAGTACATTGGATTCAAGTGTCTAAATTTCAAGTTCTTGCAGAACGGTAAATGGTCGTTCTTTTCCTCGTAAAGCATCAACATCAAGGTAACAATCAAAGCTAACCAGTAGAGATTGTAAGATAGAACAGATCCATATGTTGCTGTGTTTTGCCAACCCAAAAGAGAGTTGAAGACATCCCAACCATTATCAGTCAAAGGGTTACAACAATTAACATGCCAAACGGTTTTGTGAATATTGTAAGTACCTGGACCAGAACCATTCTCTGCAGCATCACCACCAGTTTTTTGGTTAAAGACATAGTTTTCAAAGAACCAGACACCTCTCGAAAATAAACCTGCTGAAATCAAGTAAAGGATAGCAGTTGAGATACAGAGGAAAATCTGCAAGGAGATAGATGAACCACCGTAATACATGAATCCACCAACAAGTAGACCTGCAAGTAAACCACACACCACAGGCAATGGGAAAGATTTTGCTGGAGATCCGATACCGACACCACCAACGAAAACGACAGCCTCGAGACCCTCTCTTAATGTGGTGATGAAAGGTAAAATGAACATTGAGTATCTTTTCATGATGTAACCACACTTGAGTCTGTCACTCTTCTTATCAGGTGGACTAATCAAGGATTTGGCGATCTTAACTCTCCATTTTGCTTGCATTTTATTGATTCTCAACATGGCAACTCCCATACCGGTAATCAAAACAGTTGCAATTATACACATGATACCTTCATATAAATCTTCAGTTCTCGTCCAGATATCATTTTTGAGAGAATAATATGCACCAATAAAGGCACCTCCAATAGCAATACAGATGAAAATACCAGCAAATGCACCAAACCAGATTTGTCTAACAAGTTGCTTCGTAACTTGTGGACTTTTGTTACCAATACTTTGTTTAACGAATGCTAGTAGGACAGAGATGACAATGACTGCTTCTAAGGCCTCTCTGAAGACCACAAAGAAAATTTGAATGTTAAAAATGTCGTTCATGGTGAGTAGTGTATCTGAACGTGGGAGCTCTGATGTTTTGAATCAGTATTCGTTTGTAGAAAGCCTATATCTGCGTGGTAGCCAAAAAAAGAGCAATAAGACAATAGTGAGTGTGATTGAATTGACTATAACAATGTCAAAGTGATATGCTTATAGTGGCCCGTTTAACTGAAAGAGGGAGCAGGGGAGCAGGGGAGCAGAAAAACAGAATGGTTGAGTGACAGAATTTATACTGAAGTGGAGTTATCGAAGTCGTCGATAATCAAGAAAAAGATAGTCTGTTTTTTTTTCAACGTCTGTAGGCATAAATTGGGCGTTATTCATTGTTCGCCAATTCGGGGTCTGTTTCCTGTCTCCTCCAATATTGTCAAACCCCAGCACCCTGAACCCCCACACGCAAAGATGTAGGTTAACTAGCACCTACCACTGCTAGCTATTACCATATACGTACCAAAAAGGAATAACTCATACGTTTGCTCCTACTTATTCCCCACTTACTAATGTCTTGTCTTCTGCCTTGTTCTTCGTTGTCCAAGCTGTTCTTTACAGTCGCCGACACCCCGGTTATAAACATAGACTACGGATGCTCTTGTATGAGCAAATATTTGAGGGCTTCCCTTTATCCGTTACCTGCATTACCCGGTCGATAAAGCGGCATTTGTCATCAATTTAGTGTGCCCTACGAATAGAGCTCGTCCTTAACGTCTGCTCTCTACATCAAATTTGTGACATTCGGAGTTGGACATCGCTGTTCGGAGTTCAAGAGTTCACGCTACCAGACACCGCCATGTACTGCCCCCGTAATAATGCATGTGTGTGCAGACCCTGAACCCTGAAGACTCCACCAGCCTTCAGAGTGCGTGATCTTCTTCCAATGGCACATGAATAAACTGTCAGCCGATTGCTCCACTCCGATATTGCCGAGAGTTGAAAAACCGACCTGTTTCCGAGTCGAACCGGCGCAAAAGGCGGCTCAGCTTATCATCGCGTTGCCTGACGATACTTTGCGCTTTGCGCCCCCATGGAAACAATCAGATCGTTTCGTTTCGCAAAGAACGGGACAGGCGTGGCCTGACCAAATATTCATTGCACTGTGAATATACTTAAGGCATTTGCAATCCACAGCCCTGCCTAAACTTACCGTAACGGAAACTAGCTAGAGGAAGAAGAATCAGAATCAAACCACACCAACCGTCCATCAATTGTCACCCACAATGGAAAATATCGACACCACACTAGAGAACTCCTCATTTACCACACCGAATCCGGCGACTACAGTGGTTGGCAGCGGTGCTCCAAGCACAACCGACTTATTGAGTTATCAATTTCCAGATTCTACAGAAATCATTGGTGATAGATATGGTAAGTTCGTCAATTTAATCAGCACGTTCTCGGACTTTGCAAGTGGTTACGAGAACATTGCGTTAGCCTCCGTCAAACAATACGAAATTTTGAATGATCATGTCACGACACACATGCCAGTCTTTGAGTCTACTCAAGGTAATTCTGGACTCAATGAAGTGAGTGGTTCACAGAAAGTAATTATTCCGGAATCGACACCTCCACCTTCCTCGCCGACGACTCAAGCAACAGAAATTTCCACTCCGGAAGGCCCTGCGGATTTGAACGTTTTCTTAGCATTGATGAGAAAGACTATGGGTGAAGATTACACACGTACTTTAGATTTTAAGACCAAGGTTGAAGCAGAAATTTTGCCCGATCTCAAGCAATTATCACAGCAAGTTGAGAAAACTCGAAAGGAATTCATCTCTTCGGCATCTTCTGCTGGCAAAGATCTGACGAAGCTTAGAGAAGCATCGGCAAAGGCTTGCCAACAGCTTGATTCGTCGGTTCAAGAATATGAACGCGGTATCCAAATGAAGAGCAGAAATGAGTACAAAAAGGATCCTTACTTAGTTAAGAGAAATCTATTGAGGGATGCCGTTCTACAAGTGAAAGCCGAGAATAACCGTATTGAATTCTTGGCGAATTGTGAAACAGGTCTAAGATCAACCGAGGCGAGAATCATACTTGAACTCAAGAGGATCTTTTCACTTTTAGCACAATATATATCACTCATCTATGGAGCTAATAACCAAAGTTTCCTCCAACTCAACAATACTTTGAATAATGTCTCTGACGATGTCGAATGGAATAATTTCTTACAAAAGAATGGTGCATTTTTAGTCACTTCTGAACCAGGTGGAGATGGAGTTAATACAGAATTAACTAAGACATTTAGTAACATGTCCCTCAATTCTCAGGGTAAGCCTCACATTGTCGCGGACAATCCATACAAGCGTGACCTCGCCAACGTGACGTTCCGCAACAGTACACATCCAAGTACTAAGCCACTTTTGGAAGGTGTCTTACAACGTAAGGAATCAACCCTTGGTTTAAACAAGTCTTATCATTCATATTATTTTGTTATCTCACCTGCAGGTTATTTCTATGGTTTCCCATCTAGAAGTATCGATTCCACCCAACCTAATTTGGTTTTGTACATTCCTGACTGTCAGACTAAAAATATGGGCAATGATGCCTCCGGTGGATTCAAGTTTTCATTAAGAGGTAAAGATGCATCGGGCCTGGCATTGAAGAAAAGCACTTATACATTTAAGGCGAGCTCTGCAGAGGATTACAACGTTTGGTGGAATGCAATCTCGACGCACGCTAACCCAGCTCACTCAGCAGGTACCATTATTAGTGACGATTCTGATGCAGAGTAGCTAATTGATAAGGTTTTAGATGCTTCAGGGATGTAACAGTATATCTGCAATGTATAGTTCATTTAATCAATTTCAAAAGACAGTTGGTTGGCAATTTCAATGAAGAAATATATTATATTAAGACAAGTAGTTACACATTAGAAGTAGAGTAGAGTAGAGTAGAGTAGAGAAAATGAGAGTAAAGAAATGTAATTTAAAATGAGGGAAGTTAAACTAAACGGAGTTGAAAGGAATGAAAGTGATAGAAGAGGGGGGAAAAAGGGGAAAATCTGAATGTAATCGAGATAAGTCAAGCTGTTCAATTTCTGGAACCAACAACACCACCAACGACACCACCAACGATTGCACAGATTAACACAACAACAACCCAGAATAAAATCCATCTCCATTTTCTACCCTTCTTAGCATGATCTCTCGCCTTGATGACATTGGCATCACCGCGTTCCATTTGAGTTTGAGCGATTTCAATATTCTTGTTAGCAGTATTGAGCATTTCATCCTGTTGGAAGACTAAGTCTTGAAGATCATTCAAGAGGGCGTTCAATTCAGATGTTAGTTGAACTGCACGTAGAACTTCTTGATGTCTCGTTTTCACTTCATCCAACACTGCAATGGCTTCACCTTTACGGTTGGCAGACTGGATGGCTTGGTCAAAAACGTGTTCGTCACCAATGGAATCAACAAATTGGTAAGCTTGATCATAAGTTGCATCAGGGTTGACAATTTGATATTGTTCAATAGCTCTGTTTTGATTTGATTCTTTATAGTTATCATCAACTTTGGCAAATCTTTGAATTGCATTACGGAATTGGTTACGAATGTTTTCAACTTGTTGTTCCTTATCCTTATCACCATTACAAGATTTGAATAAATCTTCCAATCTAGGCTTGATTTCAGAACCTTGGGTATCTCTTAAATTGGCAGTAGTATTATCAATTTGTGCCTTGACTGCATTAAGTTCTTCCGCACTGACAGCATTTAGAGCACTCACTTGCAACGTCTCTAATTGGTTAATGAGACCATTATAATCAGCAATATCATCCTTTAAAGTTTGAATTTTGGAGAAAAAGTCCTGTCCTGAGAAATCCGTTGCAGCATGATTGGTAGTATTGTTATAAGCGTTCATCTCATATTCCTCATTTGAATTAGCATTAGCATATGGATTGTTGGACGTATATGGGTTATCATTAGCTTGGGCGTATGGGTTCTCATCGTTGGCATAAGGATTGTAACTCATTATGTGACTGATTTAATTTAACTTTTTGGTATCAAATGTATTTGAATCTTTTGAATGGAAACTGGTATGTAATATAGCCTTTATGAATTTGCTAAATGTACACAATAGAGGCTGGTAAAGGGTCTCCAATTGGTATTTGTTGCTGGGGGGAAGATTAGTGTAGTTTGGTAATCGAGGGTCGCAAGTTGTATCTAGCGGATGGTAGCCTGTGCAATGATACTGGGCCGTGTGCGGGTGCTAATATGACGAGCAGCGCAAAGCGGAGGACCACGGGTTGAGCAGAAAAGCTCTATAGTCTGGGTGCTGGATGCTGGATGCTCTCGTGGGATACGAGAAATTTGAGAAGTTGAGAAATGGAAAATGGAGAGACAACCGATTGGGAAACCAAAACAAAGAGACCCACCCGTGCACCGTCCAGGAGCCACGAGCCACGAGCCCAAACGAACTGTCTAAATTCTAGAGCTGAGAGCTGAGCCCCGAAACTTAGCGGAAAATCGTCAGACCATCGGTGGAGGAGGGAAGCAGTGATTTTTTCAGGCAGGCTGGATTCTGGATTCTCGATCTGTAGGACACAAGTGGTCCGGGTGCTCGTATCTGCGCTGGGTGTGATCTTTTCCTTCCTCAGAAGCAAGGGATTTACAGTGGTGGACACGCAAGCACTACCGCACACTATAGAAGATGACAGTCAAGAGATCGACGAAAGAGGCAGCACCTCAGTCTACGCCAGTCCTGAGAAAGAAGAGAATCTCCATCAGGCAAACTCCGGAGGAAGCTGCACAAGCCGTGAAATATTTCCAGTCTCACGTCTTTGAACCTTCCTTCACCTCCCAAATCAAGCAAAGTATTATTGACTCACAGCCTTATCATTGGGGTACCATCAAAAACCTCATCGATGATGATCTTTTGAGAAATGTCAGAAAGGAAATTATGTCCGAGATTGAGTTCACCAGAAAGGAAACTGACATTTATAAGATTTTCCAATCCGGAGATTTGGCAAACTTGTCAGCAATGCCTGATGAACTACTCCAGCGTTTACCAAGTGTCTACAAGTTGCGGTCCGCTATATATTCTGACACATTCAGAAATTTTATGTCCGAAGTTACTGGTTGTGGTGACCTAAGTGGTGTTAAGGCCGATCTCTCCATCCAACTGTATACCAAGGGATGTCATTTACTCACTCACGATGATGTTATCGGCTCTAGAAGAGTTTCCTTCATCTTATACATGCCAGATCCAGACACTAAATGGAAATCACATTATGGTGGTGGTCTTCAATTATTTGATTCATTAGTCCCTAACGTCCCCAAGTCTGACGTGCATTCTAAGTTGGTGCCAGAATTTAACCAGATTGCATTTTTCCAAGTGCAACCGGGACTCTCCTTCCATGCTGTTGAAGAAGTGAAAGTTGATAGGCAAAGATTATCCTTACAAGGTTGGTTCCATATTCCCCAAAAGGGTGAAAAGGGTTTTATCCCCGGAGAACAAGAGAGGACTGAGAGGAAATCAACCTTACAACAACTCGAGTCTAAGGAATTGAGAGAATATGATTTCCCCAAACTTAAGTTATCGAAGATCTCCAACCCCATCTCTGTGCAAGACTCTTCCTTAACCGCGCTCGATATCGATTACCTCTCCCAATTTATCAACCCATCATTATTGACGGTTGAATCCATCACTAAACTCTCCAACATATTCAATGAAGAGTCTGTCGTCGATATTCTTTCCTTCTTGAATAAAGATTATGAATCGATATTCAGAAAACAGATGAAAAACGTAGAGATGAATGAGTTCCCACCAATGCCAACTTCCGAAGAGGCAGTTTCCCTTCAATATCCTTGGAAACTGGCAATGCCATCTCACAAGCAGAGATACATGTACATGGATGGCACTGAACGTGAAGATATCTCCAGCCCAGAAAGCATTGCTGTCATCAATCAAGCTGAGGATACCTCAAACAACTCCAACTTCAAGTTGACTGCTCAGGTATTACGCTTGAAAAATCAAATTACAGATGCTGAATATGAGCAGAGCATGTCCGAAAATCCAAATTCTGTAAGAAATTTGGAAATCAGTGCTAAACTATGTGATCTCGGCGCTATGTTGAAAAGTAGATCATTCCGTAAGTGGCTCACTGAAATTACTAAGTTGAAACTCATGAAGCAACAGGCTATTATCAGAAGGTTTAGACCTGGTAGCGATTTCATTTTGGCTACCAAAAACACAAAGGACGAGGATGATGATACAACTGATTCCTCAGCTGATTTTATGGACGGCTTGTTGGAAGCTACTCTCAATTTGACCCCAACTCAGGGATGGGAGTCTGGAGAATGGGGTGGTTATGAACTGTGCCTCATTGATGATGAAGAAGATGACGCAAAGAAGAATAAACCAATTGCAGTTCCGACTAAGATGGGCAAATCAGAATCAGGTGTTGAGCTAAATGAGGACGAGGCCGCAATTTACCGAACTGCCGATCAGGACAGTGTCGTCTATGAGGGCCAAGCAAGTTGGAACAAGTTTTCCTTGATGTTCAGGGATCCATCTGTTTTGAAATTTGTCAAGTATGTTAGTTTCGAGGCGCCTGGTAGTAGGTGGGATATCAATTGTTCTTGGAAATGTGTAGATCAGAACGCCGATGAAGATGAGTGATCAGATAGAAGTTATACATTTTATACAACTATAGAACTTTAATCTATAGCCAGTTAGTTAGTTAGTTAGAATTATTTGTGGCATCGAGATTGAAGAGATATGTAGTATATGTATCATGGATGGTTAGGCTGTATAGCGTACCTGCTATCACTGTACCGGCGACAATTATCTTCAAGAATCGATGCCACGTTAAATTGTAGAAGCGATCCGAACTCCAAACAAATTGAGGCACGAGAAATCAAGTGGGCCTAAAATTATGATCACGCATGTATGCACATTGGATATACATTAAAATCGTGTATGGCGGGATATGCCAAGCTCAAACTTACGCGCATGTATCCTTTAATTAGCGCTCTAGATCTTCAATAATCGAATCATAAAAGCCTACTATCAAATAACGTATTTTACGCTCAGCCTATAAAGTGATTGCTATGACGTTAACGAATTAACAGTTTTAGTGCACTAGTTCGGAACGACCGGTGCATGCAGCTCTTAGAAGTATGTAAGCTGCTGCTATTCATTAATAGTCGTTTCGATCATGGATCCAGACTTTATAACGAGCTATAGGACTGAAAATACAGCAATGCAGGCCGAGCCCCGCGTTCTATCACTATTTTCTATGATAAGCAGCTATTATCACATTCAAGTTTCATAATTGCATATTACAGCCGTTTACGATTAAGCTCTCTAGCGAAATAGCTATTTAGAGCTATATAGCTATCTAGCTTGTTGAATCTTGAACTGCATGCATTGTGCAGCTATTGAGCTATATACATATACGTGTATGAAATTGTACTATTACAAGCATGCACACATGTGTGTGGACATGCACATGTTTATAATAAACTTCCCCCCATCTGTACGTTATACAAGCTGTACAAGTTTTAACGTGGATCTCCGCACGTCAATTCGATATTCCGCTGGTTGAAAACAAACAGATCATGTTGCTATACATGGCCGGTTTAACATATACCTAACGACATACTAATAAATTTGGGCCACATGCACACATGTGTACCTAGTGCATGTATCCAGCAAATGTATTGTACCGAGCTGGTCACATTCACAGTACTCATTGCGGAAGCTATATTATAGCTGGATATAAATTGGCTAGCTAGCCCCCGGAATTTCTGATACCGCGGAGTTAGCTTCATGTCCTTCATCACTTAATGCACCGATTAATCGTACCACTAATTCTGCCAGTTTTTAACCCCACAGCTGCGCTGCGCGCCGGGGCCTTGGGAATTTTTCGAAGGGACTGCGTGCATGCAATACGCGGCTGCGCGGACCTATAATTTATTATTAACATCCCGACCTCAAGCTATAGGACAAATAGGCACCACCAATTGATGTACTGGAACCATAAATTTTAAATCGATCGATCGATTGTACCTAGACTGCTTTTTAATTACAAAAGGAGTAAAGGCACGTTCTGTCTACTGGTAGGCGTACACAAAGAAATACATACTCAGTAAACCGGGGTATTGTGTCAAAAAGGAGAATTAAACAAAGGAGAGTAATGGGCTAAACTAGACAGGACTAATCTGGTCTGATCTAAAGAAATGAATTCGTTATCTGTCAGGTGTGTTTCTTAGCCGTAAACGAGTTGAAGTGAACAGTAAGAAGAGGAGGAAGGGTAAAAACAAAACAAAACAAAAAAAGGCAAGAGCAGAGCAGAACAAAAAGCAAAATGAAACGCAAAGTGAATTTAGTGGTGTGAGCCCAAGTTCTGATGTGTCTGCAAAGAAAGGTATTGGAAAGCTGATACATCCAGTATCTCTGCTCGATTGATGATAGAGCAGAAATCTCACAATAGATCCTTAATTTCCAATTGCTTCCTCAATTGGCTGATTTCTGCATCCTTCTTATGACACTCATCCTTCAATATTGAAAGGTATTCAGTGACTAAATCTAAAATCTTGGATTTGTTCAATTTCTTTGATGTACTCTCGTCATTCTCGAATTCATCCGAGCATGGATTCTTGCGAGCTTTAGCATGATCAATCTCAAAAGCTACACCGTCTTCGGACATCCAAGGTACCAGCTTTTGCAAACTGGCAATTTTAGAATTGATATTGATTCTGTATTTTCTTTCAATCTTGTTGTGTGCTTTTCTTTGCACTAGCGTCATTGGCTTCTTTACTCTCTTTTTTGTCGCTGGCTTTTTCGCTGTTGTTGTGCCTTGCTTTTTAGTACTTGAGGCTATCGTTGTCGTTGTTGCCGTCGTTGGCGTTGATGCGGCCACTTGTTGCTGTTGTTCCTCAAACGGGATATTTTCGCTTTCATCTACTTCAAAGCCAGAGCTAGAGGCTGATGTGGACACTGCAACCGGTACAGGTACCTCTTGCGCTGGATAGCTGCGTGATGATGATCTTAGACAATAGTTATCTTCATTGACTGCATAGTTGCTGGTCTGGGGGCATTGATCAGACATCACATGTGTTGCAGCCGTTGGAGACACGCCCGAACTTGATGGCGAGTACGCAAGAGATGCGTGCTGGTCTAGCAACAGCGGCTGATTCAAGTGAGCATTGACCGTATCGCCATCTTTGCCATTGATGGTATTGCTCTTTCGGATGTGGCTACAGTTATAGCTGTAAGGATTGGTGTGCAGTGCCAACATGTCAATGTTGTCCAAATATTGCTGTTCATTTGTAGCACTTGAAGAAATGGAAGATGATGCACTCTGTGGCGCTGAAAAGGTGTCATTCATATCGGTGTGGAAATCTTCGGACCAGGAAGTCGGTGCTTGTGGGTCGGAAAGCATGCCGTATAAACCTGTAAACATATTATTAGAGTATTGTTAGAGTATTGGGGGTATCGGTGGGTATTGATGGAGTGCGTGTGTGAGTGCGGTTATGCAGGTATGTGGGTATCTCTTTGTTATCGAGGGAACAGAGGGTGCAATGATGCAATGAAACTCGGTGACAGCTAAAACGTGTTGCCTATATTCATTTACTGTCTGCCGAGAGAGCAGACTCGAATCCTTTTAAATACCCGGCAGCAAAGCTAGCAACCACACACGTTTCGATTGAGTTTGCCATCCGGTCGCATATACAGCACGTATACATGAAAGCCGATAAACGTCTGGCTGCATCTAGCTAGAGTTCGTAAGAAGAAGAAATAGACTTTCGCCGTGCCGAGCCCCAGGATATTAATATTGCATGCATGCATATTATGCATAAGCTAGTGTGCACGGCTGAGTCTAGCTTATTTAGCTAGCTGCTGCACTATAAATTAACGCTCTTTAATATTAAGCTGTCGAGTGCATGCATGCACACACACATGGGTGCGGGATCTGAATTTACATCCAATTGTTTTTGGGCTATATAGCTAGCTTATACCGTGGGAGTCTATATAGGTCCTCCATATGTTGATTGAAGAGCTGCGCCGAGAGCTCCCCGGGCAGCTTACATAATTGCATCTTTACAATCCAATACATGGCATTTGCTAGCTTGCACCGGTCATACACACATGTTGAGGCAAATGCCGTCCACGGCCACTTTATTGCTTAGCCGGACTCTCCGTCAATGTGGTCCAACACATGTATATCTGGCCATATGTTTTCAGCTTTATGAATATGTGCACATGTGGTCTAGGGTTAAGCCGATCCGTATTGTGTTAATGTAAGCATGCAAATTGCCGGCATCGCCGGATTTATAAAGGAATTATAAGATTTAGGGCACATTGTTACGGAAACTTTGATTTGTGCAACAACCCGAAGTACTGTAACTTACTTATAGCCGCCACGTAGATCGTACTATATACCCCATATTATCTATATAGCTTGCACATGTCATATATGTCTAGAACATTTATATATGATACACGATACACGGCCGTGCTGGTGTTACCTATAGAGAACCAGATCATGTAAAGATGTACCCGGTTTGTCGGAAACAGTATTTAATATCTAAACTGAGGCCATATCTGTACTAATGGAATTGGTACTGGAATCTACTAAACATATCAAATGTTCAGGTTGGTGCATCTTAAGATTCACCATGGAAGTTAACATGGTGCCAAGAACTATGGATAAATCAAGGTCCTGATGTAATTCTGTGGATAGCAAGTAGATCGAAAACGCACAATTAGTATAGCGATAAGCTGGATCACAAAATACAGTGATCTACTAATTGTATATACGTTAAGTATAGATTCATTCCGCAACTATAGTGCACTAGCTTATTGGAAACCATAAATAGAAGCAAAAACGGCATGAACTGCTGTCATTTTGAAGGCCCATCAATTGTAGATATATGCATGCAAATGGTAAGGTGTTAAGATGAGGAGAAATGAAGTACTGAGTGAGATTCGCTACACTTACCGAATGTGGTAATTTACGAGCATACTTAGTAACGCTAGTGAACTTCATAGCTATCAGAAGTGAAGATATCAGTTACGAGGTATCCATGGAACTACACATGTCATGTGTAAAGCCTCCGATTAGTATACGTAAAGCAACGAAATAAGAGCTAAACTCATTGATAATAAACTATCACCCCTCGAAAACATCGCTAACCACTCAAAACTCAACAAAATGCGATCAGTATACAGTCAATTTTATTAGATGGCCACATTCAGTTGGCTAAAAAAGATGTTAGCCAGTTCCAAAAGTAGTCAGTACGTTTCTCATGATTACTTGTACATTTTATTTAAGGCGCGTAATTTCTTAACTATGGACCAGAATGTACTGACATAGTGAAAAGTATACTGGCTTCCACCGAAGACTTACTCGCAATCGCGAGAATGTACTGAGGACTTTGTTAGTTAATTCAATGTGGCCATCTAAAAAAATTGACTGTATATATGGCGGTATATAGACAATTCTCAAGCTCGAGAAGAAATTAGTTTAATTGACCTATTCTGACCTACAGTGATGTCCACATGCATGTTAACTACTACAAACAGCTGCTAAAGTCTTCTTGTTATACTGAAACAATCCCTCAAGAATTCCCTTTCAATAAATTGAATAGCATTTGCACGCAATCCAATGGGCGATCATGGGGCTTTGATAGCAATTAATAAAGTACTTTGTCTAAGGTATTGCTGGGTACATAATCTGTCTTCAAAGCTAAGGTTTCACGTCTCACTAAATCTCACTATTCGAGACTTCAGAGTTTGATCGACAGATTAGATAACTGCATTACCGTCCCTATGTTTACCTTAAAGCCACTAGTTCTTGCAAACAGTGGTACCCAATAGATGATAATGGTGCCGATGTGAGGGGCCATCCTTCCAATAATATATTTACAGCTTATTGACAAGACAATTTCTTGTGCGAGCTTCTGTAAATAGTTACAATTCTATTAATCTGACATTGGAGAAGGCTGACGATTACGTTTGTATATCCATCCCCTTTCTGCTCCTAGCTCGGACACTTGTGGAATTCGGAGCCGTATCAGAGATTTTGTACACAACGCAGAAGCTGGTAACATAATTGGAGAAATATTAACACGGAGATCTAGTTTTGACGAAATTAAACCAACGTTTTCAGCAATATATTATGGCCACGATATAGCTGCACTTTTTTTCGGGTGAAGAAACATTGCAAACTACACTAGCATGCTAGGTAGGTAGTTTTATGACCATGGACCTCAACATGAAGCTCCAATGAAGCTTATACTGTTTAAAATAAAGCAAGGTATACGTCTAGCTAAATAGTGCACAGCGCGTATCTATATAGGTATATGCTCAATTAGAGATCGGTGATAATCGTGCTATAAATAATTCATTGAATGTAGTATTTTTGTTCGATTTGGCAATCCCGGATTATGATACTGTTTACGTCCGGCGTCCGGTGTTAAGCAGCTAAAGTCTCGTCGGGATTGTATATAAAGTGACCATGCCCAGCTTACCCCGGGATAGTGCAAACTGCAAATTAATGGCTGCGTGCTAAGATGGCCGTGTTGGAATGGTTGCTTTTCACAGATTGCCAAGGTATATGTACGTTACATGGGCTGGCTCCGAGTCTCGTAAATCAGCATAATTGCCGGACCCATAACGACCGTCGATCAGATCGCGCGCCCGTGCCCCGTAATTTTAGTTGATGTAGATCTGCCGCGAGCTAGCAAAGCACTTCTTAGTCCTTCTCATGAAGCCGATCACAAAGAGCTTTATACTGGCAGCATGTGTTTAATCAAAGATACATATGTTACCTTCTCTTATTGCTTTGAGCAGTTAATGTTACCGCAGCTGAATATGTAGATAATATCCCCAAAAGATAGTGAAGATAGATGAGGAATTGGTTATTTCGTAAGCTCATCTATCCTAACTCCGGACATATTTGCCATACCCATATAGATGCACCGCCTCACAACAACATCGACCGAAAACCGACACAAAATATAAAATATAGGAGCCACCATCATAACGCTAATGAACTTTAATGTCAGCAGCTTGCAATGATTCCATCATTTTCAAGTTAGCTGGCACATGATGTGAAAGCAAAATCAGGCACCCGAAAGACATTTCATACACCTGAAATTACCAGACTACTCCATCCTTAAACTCTGATATATGTAATACTGACTCCAGCCATGACCAGCAATTACGTCTGCCTACGCCATTTCATCCGATTCAATTTGTCACTCAAGAAAACTCCTCAATTTTAATAAACTTCACATAGCAACGGCATCCGTTTGTAAAACCTTCATGTTAAGACTCCTCCATGGGCGATCGAGTACTAACTTTTGACGACGTGTACGCTCCCACAATATATATGGGAAACGGAGATATATCAACTCCTCGCAATATTCGCCGTAACTGCATATATTGAAACTGCGAGCAAATTTAAAATGTAATTTGCAAAAACCGATCACTCACAAATTGAACACAAGAGAATGAATTATAGATTTGAATTTTGGCTCCAGAAAAAGACTAAAACACCGGAGTTCCTATATTGCAGTTTTTTCAGTTTGACGCGAGAGGTTATATTGAACCATCTCACATGGTCAACGGTGAAAGCACGAAGTGACATT
Source organism: Pichia sp. P7020A (assembly GCA_025531525.1). Classification (NCBI taxonomy): domain Eukaryota; kingdom Fungi; phylum Ascomycota; class Pichiomycetes; order Pichiales; family Pichiaceae; genus Pichia; species Pichia sp. P7020A. Next base: position 103,813 of record JAMYHI010000050.1, on the reverse strand, counting down.
AATATCACGCGGTCGTGGTATTGGCGTTGAACCTTGTGTGTGTACTGTTACCATTCAACAGCAGTATATCTAGTGTTTCAGAGTTTGACATATCATCTGCATCAGGCAATCGAAATCAAGTGCGTTTCGAACTATACAAGAAATCGTAGAATTAGTGGCTAGATAGATGGCTGATCAGCCGTGGAGTAATAGGCTACAGCTTTTCCGACCTTATAATACAAGGGTTGTCCTTGAGAGATTTAGGAAACGACAAACATACCCTGTAGAACTAAAGGTATTGTAAATAAGGGGCAATAATTTGGAGTGTCTAAAGTCTAAAGTAACCATAACGAAGAGGTTCGATAATGTATATGCTGCATGAGAGGAAAACAAGCTATTCCATGAGTTCACTGAAACAGCGACGCGACTGTAAATCTTTGATGACATACCACGATCAGTCCACGCCTAAAAATTCAGAAAAAATGAAAAATTGTGGCTGATGACTGAAATTTACTAAAACTGAAAAATGAAATGAAAGACTCAATCTCATCGCAGTAATGGTGAACAAATTTATATGCTACAGTTGTCGTTTGTGCCGTTGAACAGTCAGAACGCGCCACGAGTAATACGCATTCAAGCAGTTATATTTGCTATCAGAGACATAGCATCGTGAATTGATTCCTCAGATAAGTGTATGTATCATCAGTTTTCTTCATCAATAAAGAGATTTCTGACTTTCAATACCGCTAAACGTACACACTTCTTATCAAACTCCAAAACTACTTTCAACCACATCGCAAAGAGAAGTATACACATTCCAGCATCAGCAGCAGCTATAAACAGATTAAACTCGGGCAGTATGCAAGCATTAACTGAGAGTTTACAGAAACTGGACTTGGCAATCCCAAGCCCTGTCGAAGGTTCTTACCCAGAATCTAACACCGTTGACCTTTGCAGAAATTACATCACTGAGCAACTTTCAGCATTTTCCGGTGTCGACAAGAAGCTCATCTACCCAGCACTTGAATGGTGCCAAGTCTTAGAAAAGGGTGATTTACTTTTACCATTACCAAGATTAAGATTAAAGGGTGATTTAGAGGCTTTAGCAGTTGAATACGCTGAGAAATTCCCACTTGGTGGCTACATCGACCGTGTCGTTCCACAGGGTAAGTTCTTGCAATTTTATTTCGATACCAAGTTTTTATTGAAGTACGTCACCAAAGACGTTTTAGCCAGAACTATCGATTATGGTTCCGCCCCATTAGGTGAGAACAAGACCATCATCGTCGAGTTCTCCTCTCCAAACATTGCAAAGCCTTTCCATGCAGGTCATTTGAGATCTACTATTATTGGTGGTTTCTTAGCTAACTTGCACGAGAAGTTAGGATGGAAGGTTATCAGAATCAACTATCTCGGTGATTGGGGTAAGCAATTCGGTGTCTTGGCCGTTGGTTTCAGAAAATATGGTTCTGAGGCTGAATTAGAAGCTAACCCAATTCAACATTTATTCGATGTTTACGTTAAGATTAACAGAGATATCAAGGCTCAAGAGGAAGAAGCAGAGGCAAAGGGTGAAACTCTAGACCCAGAAACCAGCATTGACGGTGAGGCAAGAGCATTCTTCAAGGGAATGGAAAACGGTGACGAGGAAGCTTTGAGATTATGGAAGAAGTTCAGAGAATTATCCATTGAGAAGTATATTGGTACTTATGCAAGATTGAACATCAAGTACGACGTTTACTCCGGTGAATCTCAAGTCTCTCCAAAGAAGATGAAAGACGTTGTTGAAGTTTTGGAAGAGAAGAAGATGATTACCGAAGACAGAGGTGCTCTGTTGATTGACTTCAAAAACCTCGGCCAAAAGAAGCTTGGTAAGGTTTTGGTTCAAAAGACCGATGGTACCTCCTTGTATATCACCAGAGATTTAGGTGCAGCTATTGAAAGAAAGGAAACATACAATTTCGACAAGATGATCTACGTTATCGCTTCCCAACAAGATTTGCACACCAAGCAATTTTTCACTGCTTTAGATATGATGGGACACAAGTGGGCAAAGGATTTGACTCACGTCAACTTTGGTATGGTTTTGGGTATGTCCACCAGAAAGGGTACTGTTGTTTTCCTTGATGACATTTTAGAAGCTGTCAAGGCAAAGATGCTTGAAATCATGCAAAACAACGCTGAGAAGTTTGCCCAAGTCGAGGATCCAGAAAAGGTTGCAGACTTGGTCGGTATCTCTGCAGTTATGATACAGGATATGCAAGCTAAGAGAATTAACAACTATGAATTTGGTTGGGATAGAATGTTGTCCTCTGAAGGTGATACCGGACCTTACTTACAGTATGCGCACTCCAGATTGAGATCCATTCAAAGAAGCGCTGACGTTCCTGATGAAGAATTAATTGAAGCTGACTTATCAATGGATAATGTATGTGGCACTTTAGAGAAGCTCAAGGCAATGAACCTTTCTGAAGAGGAATTTGAGAAGAAGTCCAAGCTCTTAGAGTCGCAACTTGAGAAGACTAAGAACCTCGTCAGAATCATGGCTTCTTATCCAGACACTTTGCGTTACGCATCCAAGAACTACGAGCCATCAACCATCGTTACTTACTTATTCAAGCTTGCCCACCAATTCTCTTCTACTTACAAGGTGTTACGTGTCATTGGTGAAGATAGAGAAATCATGGTTGCGAGATTGGCATTGTTCTCTGCCGTTAGACAGATCTTGCACAACGGTATGACTTTACTCGGTATCACTCCTGTCGAGAGAATGTAAGAGCCCGCTATGTAACTAACTTACGTGTATACTCATAAATTTCCTGTCCTATGCATGCATCCTTGTAAAATGACCTTTGACCTTTGACCTTTGACCACGATGACAAATTGCGGTGATAGGCGTTAGTAAGCTGACCGCTGACCCCGGGACTTTCGCGTTCCCGATCCGTGAACGGGTACGAACGGTGAATTTTCCACTTTGGACCACAATTCTCTACTGGGGTAGGTCACCTCGAAATCTGGAGAGACGAAGGACGGGTGCATAAGACGCCGACTGTGTGCTCATTTCCGGAGTCAGAAGGAAGCTTGATTAACTCTTTGCTTTGGCCTCTGTTTATTTCATATACTTTCCGTATAGAAGACCTGCAAAACTGAACAAATATGACCACTTTCACCCCAATTCCAGAAGCCCTTGAAGCCATCAAAAATGGTGAATTTCTCGTTGTGATGGATGACGAAGATAGAGAGAATGAAGGCGATTTGATCATTGCAGCTGAAAAGGTCGATACTGCTAAGATGGCTTTCTTGGTTAAACATAGTTCCGGTTATGTGTGTGCACCGCTATCTACGGAACTCGCAGATAAGCTCGAATTACCCTTGATGATTCCAGAAGATCAAATGACTGATAGACACGGCACTGCATACACTGTTACTGTTGACTATGCAGACGGTACTACCACCGGTATAAGTGCACACGATAGAGCATTAACTGTGAGAAAGCTCGCTGATGCAACTAGTAAGCCTTCCGACTTCCTCAGACCAGGGCACATATGTCCATTAAGAGCGAGACCGGGTCTTTTGAGAGAAAGACCAGGACATACCGAGGCAGGTGTGCATTTATGTCAACTCGCTGGTATGCAGCCCGCGGCAACCATCTGTGAACTTGTCAGAGAGGACGATGGATTGATGATGCGCCTTCCTGACTGCCAGGAGTTCGCAAAGAAGCACGGTATCAAGATCGTCACCATCAAGGATGTGATTGCATATCTTGACTCTAACAACCTTTGATCGTCCATCTCTCGCTTTTTGGCGTCTGACGTCTGACACTCGCTGCCATCTATACGTATCATGTATATTGTACGTTCGTACGTTCCCCTTGTTGGGCTATGCTAGAATGATTAATGTTTACTGAACCCCGACCCCGATTACACTAAAGTTAAAGCTAGGAACTAGGAACCGTCGAGTAGCGAGAAGCTGGAGATTTGATAGCTGACCACCCATCGCCACGCATTGAAGCAAGACACTCCTTTCTCTTTATCTCCTTCTAATGCCAAATTGCCTACCCCAGAGACCAGTACCACAAATCAAGCAAACGAACATGAACCGTTTATTTGGAACAAAAAGCAAAGTGCCCAAGCCAACTTTGGATGATGCAATGGGCAACATTGACGATAGAGTTGCATCCCTCGATGTCAAGATAACGAAAGTCAATTCCGAATTGGCTACATATCAACAAAAACTAGCTAAGATGAGAGACGGACCAGGGAAATCATCTCTCAAACAACGAGCAATTAAACTATTACGTCAGAGGAAACAACTAGAGACTCAAAGAGACCAATTAATGTCACAAAGTTGGAACATATCGCAAGCCCAAATGACCACGGAAAACTTGAAGAACACGATGATAACTGTGGATGTGATGCGTCAAACCAACAAAGAACTGCGTAAGACATATGGTAAGATCGATATTGACAAGCTAGAGGATATGCAAGATGAAATGCTTGATTTAATTGATCAATCAAATGAATTGCAATCGGCTTTGGGCCGTTCATATGACGTTCCTGACGATATATCAGAAAGCGAACTCGATGCAGAGCTCGAAGCTCTCGGTGACGAGTTGGATTTAGGCGATGCCATAGGTAGCGATGCATTACCTAGCTATCTCACTGATAATGCCGAGACCGATTATAGCAAACTTCCTTCTTTTACAGAGGACGAACCAATGAAAGGTGAAAACAATCCTGTGCCAGAGCTAAATAGCTGACAGCATATTATACATTACTCATTAGTTCATATGTAATATATGTACAGTTTTATATCCGCTGCATCAATACTGGAAGCGAGGTTCAACGGTAAGCCTAATTACTTTTGGAGGGTGAAATTTCCGTTACGTTCCCGATGACATTTTTCCTCTTCAATGCCATCATGTAATTGCCAATCTTCGGTGTCTGGGTGTAAAACCATCCAACTGCAGGTAGGTATGCGCAACCTTTAGAGTCAATGATCTCAAAATCATCCCTCAATGTTTCAGCGAACTCTCTTATCTCAGCTTCTTTTATGTACTTTGAAAAGGTATGGGTTCCTAATGGGACAATCTTCAAAATGTGCTCACCCATGAAGATGGTGGTAAACCATGAAACGAAATCTCTATTAATGGTGGACAAGAAAAAATATCCTCCAGGTTTGACGTGAGACAGAGCTTTCGTCAATATCACCGACGGATACTCAACGTGTTCTAGCATTTCCATACAGGTAACCACATCAAAGGTTTCTGTATCAGGAATATCATCTAAAGATTTCAGCTCATAGATGAGCTTCTCCGCAAGTATAGGGTCGAGTTCTTTGTGGAGATTGGCCACCTCGATAACTTCCGGAGTCATGTCGATTCCATTCACATTTGACACGTTTGGTAAACGAGCTAACGATTCGGAAAGAAGGCCACCACCACAACCTATGTCAAGACATTTCATCTTCATATTTTTATAGATATCCCATGTGGCAGCATTCAACTCTTGATCTATCTGATTGGCAATTCCCTTGGGGAGAAGATTATTATAGTTCCATCCTGGAATGAACACTTTCTCGTCCTCGTTTTGAGCCTTTTCATTTACTTGAATATGCGATTTGATATTATCTGATATGAAATCCATTCTTAAGAGATTCATTTTATGGAGGATTCTCTGTGGCCCGTTGCTATCCCACCACGTTGCTGCCAATTGTTGGAAGTGTTCCTTCTCGGATGGGGTAATTGTGGTCAAGTTCGACTTTGTGGCACTTGCACGCAATGCAGTGGTACTAAATCTTCTGAGCATCTTTCAATATTGTCGATCCTTGGTCAATACGGTTGCTAGTCAGTATGTTAGCCCAGTCTTCTCTGACTTCGAATGGTATCGAGATGTTCGGAGATTTTCAAGGTGGTGCTTCCAGTGAAGGATGAGGAATGGTGAAGTGAGGCCCGTAGTTTTGTTATTTTCGTGGGATTCGTGATTCGTGGGTGCTCGAATCTTGATCAACAAAGTAGCTTTCCTTACACCACATCTTTTTCTTCGTGTAATTCTACAATTAAGGGTCTATTTCCTGCAATAACTAACCACCACACTTTCGCAATAATGAGCGATAGTGAGCATGGGTCTGGAAGTGATTCTGAGCCAGAATTCGAAAGCATCATTGCTACAAGAGCTCGAAGATCAAATGCTGGTTCACGTCTACGACAGTTGTTGGATCTTGAAGAATCCAATGCAGGAATATCTGTGACGAATGAGGATGATGAGAGCGTCAACCTGTTGTTTGCAGAAGATGAAGACGATTTTGAGTTTGTGGGAGAAGAGGGAGAAAGTGGCGAGGAAGCTAGAGATGATGATGATAGTGACGACTATAAAAAGACATCCAAACAGTTTATAAGGTCTTCTAGAACCAGCGGTTCTACGAAATCCAAGACTAAGCAAGAGGACTCTGATGATAAAGATGCTGCTGCCAACCCTGATGAAATGTTGTCCGATTCGGATATAAGTGCATCAGATGATGATGAAGAGGAAGGAGAACGCGAATTGCAAAGACAGGAGAAGCTGAAGAGACGTCGAAAAAGGAAATCAGATCTTCCAAAAGCAGCATTGCGAAATAAGAAAGCAAAGAAAGATATAACGACAACAAGGAAACCAACAGTGGAGAAACCTTCTAAGGAAGAATCGGCTAGAAGGTCACATAAATCATCTCTTTTTGATAGTGCACCGATCTCTCCGGCACAAAGACGACACTCTGCGCGTTCTGCTACTCTCAAAAACAGTATAGAGACACATGAGAAATTGGAAGAAGAATTCAAGAGAAGAAAAACTATAGTACCTGTTGCGAAGAAAGAATACGTGGAAAAAACTTTGGCGGAAAGATTAGAGGAGGCCAAAATCACAGAAGTGGAAAATACGCTTTCATTGACTAGATTTTATGAGCAAGAAATTCAGAAAAAGAAGACACAAAGGGATGCTGCCAACTCAAGAAAATTCAGACTTGAAAACTACATAAGATTTTGGAGCACAGGCGTCTATGTGACCCCTATAGATGAAATCAAGGAGATCGAAGAGGAGAAGAGGAAAATTGAAGAAGAGGAAGAGAAGCGAATAAGAAGAAAATTGCAGTATTTGAAAAGGAAGCAGGCTAGACTTGGGGCTACTGCAGACCTGTCAGAAGAGATCAAAGCACTTGCTGAGGGCATTGAATCGAAAGGTAGTGTAGAAATTGTGGAGTCTGAGAACAAGGAAAGCGAACCATTAGATAAAGATGACACCAGTGAGAAGGAAAAAGAGCGTGTAAATAAAATTGAGTCAACTGGTGATTCTGGCCTAGAGCAGTATGAAGAAGGCATAGTTCAATCTGAAGAACAAAAGGAGGAACTGCCTAGTAGCCCTCGTAAGTATGTGAGGTTTAATGAAGAGGTTGCCGTCTTTGAAGATGACCAAGAGGAACAAAAATGTCCCCTTTCTGTCAATGTCGATGAAGGCGGCGAGGCTGGATCCAATAGAAATGGTGATTCTATCAATGATTTTAGAACCGACACTTCAATTTCTAACGTCACAGAAGGAGATACAAAACAGAGAGTCATATACGAGGGACCATCCCGTAAAGTTACACGAGACTATGTCATTCTTGAAGAGTTTGATTCTATCCTCTCTGAGGAAGATATCAAACGCATTTTACTGGGCCCACAATCACTGCGTATGGGTTCTAGGCGAGATCCAGATTGCGAAACGATTTGTGTCATCAAGCAAGATGAAAGTTCCAATATTGACTTGCAAAACATTCAATCATCACGTAATGAGTCTTACAAGCAGCTGCTCAAGTTGCCCAAGTTTGGTGAAAAAATGGCCATCAATGATGAAGATGATGATGGCCTTACGATAGTGGAGAGTGAAGTCGTGCGTATCAACACGCCAGCCCCAATTGGTATACATTTACCAAATGGACAAAAGAAAATATGTCTCACTACTGGTATGCCTGCAATGTATTACGATCCGACTAATGGTGTACCATATGCTACGGTCGATGCCTTCAAGATTCTAAAGAGCCTGGTAGATGGTGAATATGAATGGCTCCAGTTAGACAACGGTGGCATTAACTCGAGGTTTGCAGGTGGTATTGGATGCTATCTTGGGAAAAAGGATCAGAGGCATGCAAAGGGTGTCCCTGAAGGATTCTGAAGACACATTTACCATGTATACACTGTACTTTATTTTTTTGTAATGGACTATTTAGAGCACTTCTATAATCTTAGTATCATGACGAATTTACAAATATAGGGCTGATGGTAAGGGAGTGTGTTCACTTAATCTGTGTTATGCTTCAATTGTGGTTCATGGGCTGCAAGCAAGTCTGGTTGGAACTTCATGAAGACTTCCTTTTGGATTTCAGGGAGGAAATGTTTCTTGATTGCTATCTTGTAGCTGCTCGTGGTAGCCTTAACATCAAAATTGTAGTCATCATCATCGTAATCGTGCTCAAACTCCGGAAGCACAATAGTGACTTCTTCTTCTTCGCCTTCAGCATCCTTCTTGACAGAAACAACAAATTCAACCTTCAGTTCAAACAGACACTTCACTTTACCCTTTCTTTGTGTAACGTCACAATCTCCAGAGAGTGATTTGAGAGACTTTACGACAAATGTCAGATCATCCTTTGGGAGAGTGTACTCAACAAGATTTTTGTTGAAATACTCATTTGCCCAAGGAACACAGTTTTTTTCAACCCAGTGCCTGTAAAAGAAACATACTGATATTTGGAGTGCACATGTTAGTATCCTATGAAGTGATAGGCGATTGACCCTGATATTGTCCTTCGTCTCATGGAGGACTGCTCAATCAAGCTAAAATCCACTATAGAAGCCATATTGACATGAAAAGAATACATACCAGTTGTTTGGGTTGTGAACAGTAGCCATATCTGAATAATGTGGTGTAATCTGGGGAGTTAAACTATTTAGCAAATGTTAAAAGAATATAGTAGAGGAAAGTCGTGAGGAAGTCATTAGTTGAAGCTCTCGAGATCTCAACTTGAGTATTGCCGAAATTTCGACCTCAGCAAAGCATCTAGAAAAATCCATCGTGCTGAGCACCGGCCTGCGGCCACTGGGTGCACCGTGCACTTTATAACCGGACTATGTACCTGCTGTGTTAGCAGTGCTGTTACTAGCAGCATAAGCTATGAATTGGAACACGGTCAATGCAAAATTTGCCCGTGAAGCTGCAGTTTGCAACTGATGCAAGTTGAAGGTACAGATATTTTCCTCATCCAACCAGAGAAGAAAATACGGGTTCTGCATATCTTGAAGATGAAGTGTGAACAGCGGCTTTTCGGTACCACTGGATTCCTTACGCAGCTTTAATTTATGTTTGATTTTCATATGCACATTGCGAACCTTTGACAGAGACACGGGTGCGTACGAAATGATTAGCAGGAAAGGGATGTAAGCGATTTTGGAAGCCGTTAAGACAGAGAAAATTAGGTTTCTAGTATGGTTTAATTTATTCTCTTTATCAAAGTATGTGACTGTCGGAGGATTCTGCAATAGATTAGGCAAGGAATATAATTGTATCCATAATGCTAGTGATTTGGAAATACTTGCTATACGAGTTGTGTCTATTGTTATAATGCTCTTTGACGGCGAAAGAGGAGGAAAGATGTGCGGTTGTACGATTCTGTTAAGGGTTTGTAAAGTTGATATTGGTATTTCAGGGGTAATATCGTTTCCATTGAAGAAATCGTATCATTGCATGGGTGCAGCTAAGAGTATATTATGAGAAAATCGTAAGAACGGATTGAGTGTAACTCGAACTTCAGATTTGAGAGATTTGATCTCTAGGCTGGGGGAGCCAAACTTTACGATTCTAGTTGTAGTCTTAGACTTCAGAGAAGTGAGTACCAGATGTCTCCTTGCCGCCTTTGTATCGGGTCTGTTGGCGTTGGATGGTTTGAAAGAAGTCTTTGACCCAACGGATAGTGGAGGATGCTTAACATTTTGGAGGCTCAATTTAGCAGACCCGATGGATCTACTGCATTCGATATCTTGAAGGGGTGAAGAGCCCACAAGGGTATCCGAGTTCATACTTCGGGTGGTTTTGTTACAGATAGTAGCCTAGTTGGTGGAAGAAATGTATAAATGACGGAACTGAGAAGAAGCGTGAAAGAGGGTGCAAGGTAGTGTGGCTCAGAAGCTTGACGAGCAGTAATATCAGGTTCTATGAGCCTTCGAGTTTCGAGTTTCGAGTCGTTTATTGAGGCGAATGTTCATCAAGGAATTGCAGAACGTCCTCCACAAGCTTCTCTCTTAATTCGGGCTTCTCAATGACCACAACGTGTCTGGCACCCGGATACACAACGATGCGCTTGTTCTCCATACCAGGCACGGTATTGACAAGATCAATAAACTTTTTACTTCCCTCGACATCATTGATATGGTCATCATCACCGTGAAAGATTAGTAGAGGTACCTTCTTGTCAATCTGAGAATACACTTTCTTACTGTGCAATGCACGTCCACGAAGAATAAAATCCCTTGTCTCTACAAAGGCACCATCAAGACCTACCGTGTTGACCCTAGAGCCGATGTATTCTTGCATATGTTCATCAGATGTTAGGTAATCGAGTTTCAATGGGGACTTGACACGCATATTTTGACCAAATCTAAAGGAGCAGATAGCACGAACAACCAGTTCTATGTGCTTGCCGGGATACGTGTCTGGGTGGAGTGTCACCAATGGAGCTATCGCTGAAAATGAAGTAATCAAAGAGCGTAGTTTACCATGGCACGCATAATTCAAAATTAAGCCTCCACCCATTGAGAGACCCATCAAATGCAATATTGGCTTCCTGTTTTCTGCAATGAGCTTATCATGATTATATTGGACCATGTCATCGATAGCCTTGTACGCGTGTTGGTCGTTACTGACACCTTTTTCTCCCGAAACCAGGCGAGATTCACCCTCACCACGTTGATAAAAGAAGAAGAATTCATACCCATGTTTGGCAAGTGTTTCGGCATACTGGTAGTAATAGCCATGGTAGTCTTTATAACCATGGACAAAAAGGACGGTACCTTTCCGAACTGTACCCTCCGGAACAGGCCAAGTGTAAGTGCGAAAGATGCAGTCATCATATGTGAGGTCTTTCTCAAGAGGGGTGATATCGCCTTCTTCGTATGGGTGCATTGGGTGTGATGTGTTGTAATGTGTTGACTCGTGTGACAGTTCCAGGTACTTGTGTCGATGCCCCTTGCCAAACAACTCCGTCGATGCACAGAAAGGTCTACGTGATCTGCGTACTAGAGCGATGCTAGGGCGGCAATATTACAGCTTCTTGCTTCCTCGCAGCATCGCCTAAACTGAGACAAAGTTTAACTATGGATAAAAGATAAAAGTCAAAAGTCAAAAGCTAAAAGCTATATGAAAGATTAGGCTGAGCCTTTAGTTATAAACTCTAGAGTATACAAGGTTCGTCTCTCGTCAGATCTCCCCTAAAGGATCCCTTACGTGTCCTGTGGTCATGACTACATTTCCTCTAAGGTATAGGATGTGGTTGGCGATGCCACTCGCCGCCGACACCGGAGAGCTCGTCTGGCAACCTCGCTCCTCGATAGTTACCCGTTCCCGGAGACGGTTATGCATGAATTAGGTCCGCTCCGTCGGAGATAGTAAATATTCACCTAATATTGGCCGCGAGACTGACAAAGTCATGTCACGTGAATGGGCACAATAAGAGATCTAGTCACGTGTGCATTCGCCGATCGACGCACCCCGCCCGGGGTTTGCTCAATTGCTTTCTGCTTCTTACATTACTATCGCGGGTAGGGCTTTTCCGGAAATTATGTATGGCAGTTACTACAAATAAAGGTTGGGTACGGTGCTAACGGTCTCTACTCCAACAAGTGAGTACCGATGACTGACATAGGCCCTTCTCTTCTCTGTTAACGTTATAAGAGCACAGCTTTGTTACGTACAACACAGCACATCATCGCAATACAATACAATACAACATGTCTGAAGCTACGTATGTATCTGGGAGTAATACTACAATTGGAATGATCACATTGACACATGGTGGTTAATGCAAGGCTATTAATAATCAGCACATACTAACTAAAATATTCGCCTTCCACACACACTCTCTCTCTATTTCTAACAGTGGTGACTTTGGTTTAATTGGCTTGGCCGTTATGGGTCAAAATTTGATCCTCAATGCAGCAGATCACGGTTTTACCGTTGTTGCATACAACAGAACCGTCTCTAAGGTTGATCACTTCCTTGAAAACGAAGCTAAGGGTAAGTCCATCTTGGGTGCACATTCCATTGAAGAATTGGTCTCAAAGTTAAAGAAGCCAAGAAGAATCATGCTTCTCGTCAAGGCTGGTAACCCAGTTGATCAATTCATTGACCAATTAGTGCCACACTTAGATGAGGGTGATATCATCATCGATGGTGGTAACTCTCACTTCCCAGACACTAACAGAAGATACGAAGAATTGAAGAAGAAGGGTATTCTTTTCGTTGGTTCCGGTGTCTCTGGTGGTGAAGAAGGTGCTAGATATGGTCCTTCCCTCATGCCAGGTGGTGCTAAGGAAGCATGGCCACACATCAAGGACATCTTCCAATCAATTTCCGCAAAGGCTGATGGTGAGCCATGTTGTGACTGGGTTGGTGATGCCGGTGCTGGACATTACGTCAAGATGGTTCACAATGGTATTGAATACGGTGACATGCAATTGATCTGTGAAGCTTACGATTTGATGAAGAGAGTCGGTGGTATGAACGACAAGGAAATTTCCGACGTTTTCGCTGAATGGAACACTGGTGTTCTCGACTCCTTCCTTGTTGAAATTACCAGAGATATCTTGGCATACAATGATACCGATGGTACTCCAATCGTGGAAAAGATTCTCGACACCGCTGGTCAAAAGGGTACCGGAAAGTGGACCGCTATTAACGCACTCGACTTAGGTATGCCTGTCACTTTGATTGGTGAAGCTGTCTTTGCAAGATGTCTTTCTGCCCTCAAATCCGAAAGAGAGAGAGCTTCCACTATCCTCAATGGCCCAGAGATCACTCCTGTCTCCAAGGCCGACAGACCACAATTCGTTGAAGATTTGAAGCAAGCACTTTATGCTTCCAAGATTATCTCTTACGCTCAAGGTTTCATGCTTATCAGAGAAGCTGCTAAGGAATACGGATGGGAATTGAACTTCCCATCCATTGCTCTCATGTGGAGAGGTGGTTGTATCATCAGATCTGTCTTCCTTGCTGAAATCACCAGTGCATACAGACAAAACCCAGATCTTGAAAACTTGCTCTTCCACTCTTTCTTCCAAGACGCTATCCATACCGCACAATCCGGCTGGAGAAAGACTGTTTCGACCGCTGTTGCTTCTGGTATTCCAACCCCAGCATTCTCAACTGCTCTTTCCTTCTACGATGGTTACAGATCAAAGAAGCTCCCAGCTAACTTGTTGCAAGCTCAAAGAGACTACTTTGGTGCTCACACTTTCCAAATCTTACCTGAATTCGCAACTGAAGACAGAAAGGTCGGTGACTACATCCACGTTAACTGGACTGGTAAGGGTGGTAATGTCTCTGCTTCCACTTACCAAGCTTAAGCGCTCCCCTCGGTTTTTATTTATTTCCCCATCGTAAGTAACTCCATCCCTGTTCCGTGCAAGCTCATAGCTGCGTTTGCCCTTGCTTTCGCCCATGCTTTTTACTACCTCCTCCCTGTGTTAAACTCGTTTCAATTCGTAGTTCGTGCAATTTACGCCCAAATTTGAAAATTTTGTGACTGTCTTTTTTTGTTTTTCTTCAACATCTCCGTCAATGTACTCTCCAGATGCTGCTCCTGGATGGATCCCGCCAGCCCCGACCCTGCAACTCCGAGCACTCCGAAAGATCAACAGAGAGAAGTCGTTACAACTAGACATGCCCGAGACAAATGGTGAGCGCAACGTGTCGCTTCCCGAAGATGGTGGGAGTGCCTCAATCGATGTGGCAAATGAGAATAACAACAACATTGAAGTTGAGATTGAAAATGAGGATGATAATATTGCACAAAATAATGAGCCTTCAATCCAAAATGATCACGATAATGATAATGGTGGAATAGAAATAGATCCCGACGACATGTTATCTCTTGCGAACAGTGTTGTTCAGTCCATGCTTGGAAGTGCCGAACTCTGCGATACTGAAGTGCTAGATATTGATGATGATATTCCACAACAATCAGCAGAACAACAAACCGCAGTGAGCGAAATGACTCCGAACCGAGAAACTGATGCTGATACTGATGCTGACGGTAACTATGACTTTGACTTTGATCCGGAAGCGCTCATCAAAGACTTGGTAGGCAATGCTGTTCAGTCCTTGCAAGAGCAGGCTGATGAATCCCTTGAAGGGGGTGATGAAACACCAATTGAAAATAAAGAGGTTGAAGCTGAGCGAAGTTCAATGGGTGAAGACAGCAATGCTAAAATACGACATCAGAAACAACAAGAAGGAGAAAAATCAGAGGGGGAAGAAACTGGAAAAAGAGAGGCAGATCTAGAATCGGAGATGCAGGAGTCTTTTCAAGCCCAAGTACGGAGTGAAGAGATGGACGACGACAGTCATAATGGTTTTAACTCTAACGTAACTGCGGAGCAAGAAAACAGCGAAGATGTAGAAGAGCATGACTTTTTGAAAGACGCAATTGCAGATGCCTTTAAGAATCAGTTTTCCTATGATCCTACTGAGAAGCACCAACAGGATGAGAAATCTGAGGAAACAGGACTGGACGATCTAGAAACCTCACATTCACCACTTGTTCCTATTGAACCAGTAAAGCTAGGCAGTGCAGCTGAGATTCTCAAAAGCCGAGCTGAATCTAATGAGGAGGAATTAACCAACATGGATCTCATGAATGCCATAAACGATGCACTCGTCAATAATCCAGATATGGAGCAAAGTGTGCCGCCTGTGCAATTGGAGCAAACGAAAGAATTTGAAGAGGCCAAGGTATCCAATACGCCTTCTAGAGAGGTTGATGCACTTACTAATGAAGAGATGGATCTCAATGCAGCTATTCGAGACGCCTTGAAAAGCGCTCAAGCTGATCTGGAAAATGATACTCCTCAACAGGATACAGTGACCAAAATAGATACTGCTAAAGTCATGGATTTTGATAAACTGTACGAGGACATGCAAACTCTAGTTGATAAAGAAGTTGCCACTACCGAAAAGGAAGAAATCGGCAATAGAAAAAACCTAGACCAAGAAGATCTAGCCAGTGTCATCAAAGGCATCAATTTAAATGAAGTCTTGGCGAAGGCCATGAAAGATTCTTCCATTGCTGGTATCGGAATTGAGGAAGTAGGGACTGAAACATCGGAGTTGAGTAATGCAATCAAAGAGGCACTTATGACAGTGCCAGCGGTGAAGAAAAAGATAGCTAAGAAACAACCTGTCAAGAAAAAGCCCTTAGCGACTAAAGCAAAACCTCCAAAATCAAAGCCAGTGAAGCCAAAAGCTAAGTCGCAGCCCAAGAAAGTCATTAAAGGATCTGATGTTGAACAAAATAAAATTAAAGAGATTCTTGACAGAGAATTGAAGAATAATAATAGTGAACTTTCTGTGGAACTCACAAGTGCTATCACTGACGCCTTGAAAGAAAGTGGTTTGACAGAAACTGGAAACATCTCTCAACCTACAAGAGTGGAAGAGTTTGATTTTGAGAATGCGTTGAAAGATGTTGTTAGTAGCGTTCTTGATAATTTTGGGGATGAAGATGGTGATTCCTCTGCAAATCTCAATGACACCAACCCTCCCATACTGAAAGTTTCCCACGCCTCTGCTGCCAAAAGAACTGGAGCATATATCCCAGTCCCCGCCAGTACAAATCAAGTGACTCTAATTGATTCATTTGCATTGATCCCTGGGTTTGCTATAGCTAATAAAGGCGAAAAGGTCAATGAACAGCGAAAATCCCAATCAAAAGATAAGTTGATCGGAAAAGCGAAAGAATCACAGGTATTTTCAAGGGCTACAGCACCGATTGTTAAGCCTATGGAAAAAGAAGCAGACTATAATTGGGATGATATCATGGGTAAAGCCTTTGAAATGGCCATGGAAAATCCAGAAGATTTGGCATTCAATATTGAAGAGAGCTCGCAACTGACCAGTGAGTCTAGAGGATTAGCCCTGGTGGATGATACGCCTAAAATGGATGGAAACGCTGACGAAAATCGTGATAGACGTGCAAATGATGAAAATAATCATCAACGTGAATCTCAAAACCACACTGAAATCTTCACCAAGCGTGGGAAACAAGTGATGTCAGCTGATGATAAAGATGATCATCAACGTTTACTCCATCAATTTCAGTTATCTAGCGTTGAAAATATTGCACCTTCGCCGAGCGAGCAAAAGGGAAAGATAGTGCAAAGACTCAAACCGTTAGGTGGTGATGATAAGGCTTCAGTGCTTGAAGCAGTCACGAAGCTGTTGAATACTATCAATATTGATAATTTCACCATTAATGATATCTCGAAATTGAGAACCTCCCAGTTGGATATGATAAAAAGAACAACTTCTACAAGCATATCTACTCTGATGAACAACGATCATAGTACCACTAAAGACGTGAAACCAAAGGAAGAGATGGATGAAAAGGAGAGGATAAGGTATGAGAATCGTGAGCGTAAAAAGAAATGGAGGGAGTTTAATATTGAAAGGAATAGAGATATAGACTTGAAGACTAGGGTTATTAAAAGAGCTAACATGCTCTATCCGGGTGTTGAACATGAAAAGATGAGAGAGGAATGGGTGAATGAAGAGTTTGAGAAAAGAAAGCAGAAGCGTTTAAAAAGACAACAAAGAATGCAAATCAATTTCACTGACATTCACAATTTTGAATCTGAAGATATGATTCCTTTCGATAATTTCTTTGACGAGAGGAACTTGAGTAAGATTGCCGAAATATACAACCAGATGGGTGGTAATGTTACGGCAAATAAACTACTTTCTTCATCTAGTGATAAGACCGTAAGTATCACGTGCATAACAACTGTCCTTATTGCGGCATACTGGCTTTCATTCAATAAGAAGTTGAGAAATAGTGCAGAATTCTCCGATGATATATATTCTGTGATTCAGTCCTTCATTTTCTCGCTTGACAAGTACATCACATCCAGTGACAGAACGAAGCTAAGCAAAAAAGATCATGCTTTTGGGCAGGAGTCCACAATCGAGAATATTGAGGGAGATATGGATATGTACGATGATGAATTGAAAGCTATAACTGACGCCGCATTTAATGCTCAGGCACCAGATGATGGGAACCAGGTTGAGCACAAGCGGACGCCGATTCATGATAGTACAGTACCAGAATTTTCCTCAATAAACGGACCGAATCAAAATATTTCCGGGGATTCGGCAATGCGAAGTTCTGTGAATGAAATGAAGAAAGCAGATAGCAAGAAGACAAAGAAATCTGCAGGTAACAAAAAGCCTAAGGAGAAGATGGCCAGTGCCGCTGAGACTGAGCCTATGAAGATTGCGCCTGTCAGTGGTGGTGTCAGTTTCAAAGTGAAGACATCTCAAACTCAGAAAAAGGAGAAAACTCCAACGGCAGATCATGGACGGCCTCAGAAGGTTACGAAACAGAAGAACAGCGGCGAGAGCAATAGGTTGAAGAGAAAGGAAGTGATTGCATCACCACCGCAAGAAGATACCATCATCACCAGAGTTGAGCCTAAGAAAGTTAGGAGGAGACAACCACCGCCTGCTGTGGTTAACTACGAACAGTTTTTGGCGCCTCAACCACCGCCACCTGCCCTTTTGGAGAAGAGAAAAAGTAATGCGCTAGAGAATGATGACATTACTATTGGAATTAGTGGTGAACTGAAGAAGAGAAAGATTGAGAATGCAGATGCTAATGTTAATGTTGGAACAATTGAATTGGCAAACTCCTCAAGGGACTTGGGTGATGAGAAACCTAAGGAAATTCCATTGGCCAGTGCCAAAAACCAGCCAACTATTGAATCTGCAGTGCCCTTGGTGCAGGCACCTGTTGCGGTAAGAGGTAAGGAAGATAATCCAGTGACGAAGAGATCCACTCCATTTGCTAATCTATCAAATAAAGTCACGAAGCCCAAAGCTGTTAGATCCTCCCCACCTATACCAAGACCAGAAGTGCCCAGAATACCGTTACCAAAGTACGGAATGCCTAGTATCTCGAGACCTTCTGCTAAACTTCCCCCATCACTTCTGAAGAAACCGAGCTTCGGTTCAGAATCCGCTATCGGCGCCGGTGGTATCAAGCGTCCTGGGGCGTTCAGAAAGCCGGGCGCTTTCCGTAAACCGGGAGACGTAAAGGCAACAATGATCAAAGGGTTCCCTCTTGTCCGAAAGATATGAATGAAGTATCTGTGTGTATATTAACTGTAAAATAGCAATGTGTATTTGACTAATGGAAAGTATTAGGTGATTATTGTGGCACCCCACATTAGGTCATCGCGCCCTGAGTCGCAATAGCGTGCAACAAAGTTTATGTCATGCACTTACCATTTCATTTGATTTTGGTTTCAGGTTCAATTGCTTCCTTATGGATATGTGGATTTGTTTCTAAGTTGTGTGGCACTACAGTGTATCAACGGGAGTATCTACAGCTACTTAACCATATCATATTAAGATGAAAATATTGAGTACTCTTTAGTTAGAAATAAGATTGGCATGTATTTGAACTATTAAAATTCAATATTGGAGCTCTTACAGAAAACTAACCTTCAAACTCCATTAGCTATTACTATCAAACAATATAATTTGAGCCATCTGGGTGTGGTCCTCTCACCTGCCCTGGTTGTACAACTGTAGAGCGGCACAGTTGTACAACCAGGGCAGGGGACTGGAGGCTCAGCGCTCATCCCCCCACCGAAAACGGGAATTTAAGATTTCAGTTTCACGCGAAACTTCCGACTTCCGACTTTCGCGCCTCCACACGGTCAAAATTCTTGTAGACAGTTGACAGATGCAAGTGAAGCCCAGTTCTCCGTGAGAAGCTCGCTTGCTTTCTGGGAGGTGTTCAAAGATAACAGGGCAAACCAACAGTCAGACCCGACTTGCTATTGTCGAAGTGAGAAAGGCAGACGGTAGATAACAAACAGAGCAAAAGACATACGTTTATTGGAAGAGTCATTCACCCTCACTGAAGAGCTTTCAAAAAGAATAACAAAAACCAAGCCTTAAGTGAAGACTTTCAGTTGGCGCACTAAACTCTTCACTATACATTCACAAGCAAGGTTTACACACACACATATATATATCTTGAGATATATCCATTAGCAATAAAGCTCTTGCAGAGTACCTGCCTCAAAGAAATTAAATCCTGACTAGCTATTATGAATTCCGATAAGAATATTGTGGAGACACGGCCCAAGAACATAAATGAGCCCAAGAAGCAATCTCCAGTGCATATGAAGTCCACTCCCAACATGCTCAGCGTTGTGGAGGAACAGAGTAACGATGAGAGTATTGTTCATATATTACCTCGAGTTCAAGGGGTTGACCATTCAACGGGTGCCCTTAACTCAAGTGAAATGGAAAATGATAAACCTGCTTCAGCAGATACAATACCAGGTAGCACATCTAAGTCAGTGATAAGTTCTTCAAACTTCACATCCAATACTGAACTCAATAGGACGAATGAAACTGAGAAGGAGAATTTGTTCGATGCTCAGAAATTGAAGGGAATATCATCCATGCCCGATGATGCAAATATTAATCTTTCCTTGAGCGAGAAGATTGACGCCATACATAAGAAGTCCCTGGATCCTACCAAGGTGACATCAAAGACAGTCAATGAGAAATTGAAAAAGGCGACAAATCCAAGTATTTCAAGCTTAAGGGCTATATCCGCACAGACTAATAATAACCATGGTACTGTCTCCTCCGCCAGCACAACTCTGACCAAAGGCTCGACGAGAGCGGAGATCTTTGCAGCAAAGCTTCATGATGCGATTAAGAAGGACACAAACCTTAACAATGATACTGTCGAAACGTTTGTCTACGATACCATCACCAGCAATACCACTCCCTTAGTTGAGACCAATTATGAAAACTTTGAGCCACTACAGGACGACACTGAGAAGTCGAAGATTGCTATGATAGATACTGAAGTCAACGATCAGAAAAGCCCCAAGACACTTTCAACTGCCGAAATACGAGCCAATAGTGATGGAAAAAGCTCTAGTAATATTTTGCCTAACTTCAATCCTGCCAAGGAAAAGCTTCAAAGCGTGTTCAAACCAGAACCCGCATCACCGGTATCTCGCAAAACTTTGGATGACAATTTTGAGGTTAAATCGAGATCGTCACTGGGTTCTAAAAAAATGTCTAGAAGGAAGCCTTCTAGGACGTTTGGTGATTTCACTGATATCCATCCAATGTCGAAACTTGAAGGTGATGATAATAAGTCAGTTAACCAACTTAGACAGATCACATCTCGATTGTTTGATAATAAAAGCATCCAACCTCACAAATACTCAATGCATGATGATGAATATGTGAACAATGACTCCTTTGATGATGATATGGACTACCTTGATGATCCAAATTATACCAATCTCACATACAATAATAATGATCATCCACACCAAGCCAATACCCCAGGCGCATTTCACTCAAATAAAGGGTATGGTCAAAATGTACCACCAGGAACTCACTATGAAGTGCTTTATTCTAGCACAGGTCCCGACGATGCTGACGAAGATGAGCTTCAAAGCTACTTATCGATGAATT
Source organism: Pichia sp. P7020A (assembly GCA_025531525.1). Classification (NCBI taxonomy): domain Eukaryota; kingdom Fungi; phylum Ascomycota; class Pichiomycetes; order Pichiales; family Pichiaceae; genus Pichia; species Pichia sp. P7020A. The sequence goes on along the minus strand of JAMYHI010000050.1, from coordinate 83,045 downwards.
ATAATCATGGCATCCCGGTTAAGCCTAGCTTTCTAGGCAAATCTCATCAACAACATCATCTCCATAATAATTCGATCAATATGCCAGATTATGGAAGTATACCAGCGGATAAAAAGAGAATGTTTTGGCATAGAAAAAATGTGTACAGCTCACCACATGACTTCACATCGTTGCGCGCCCAAAGAATGAAACAAGTTAGAAGCTTTTGTTATTCTATCAGTATTATCATGCTGCTATTGTTTCTTGGTTTTATCAGTGGATTTGTATTAGCCACCAACAAGGAGCTTCAAGATCTTGAGGTTTTGGATATTAGAAATGCTATTGTTAGTCAAGAGGAACTAGTATTTGATATGGAATTTAGCGCTTTCAACCCAAGTTTGATGTCTATAAAGATAGATACCGCGCAGCTTGATGTATTTGCGAAAACACAGTATGCACTCAGTGGAGCAGGAGGGAAGCGTCCATACGAGACTATCCTGCTTGGTACAATTGAGACTCTGGAAGTGCCATTAATTTTCGATGGTGGATTTCTCAACAGGAAAAAGAACACATGCAACACCCAGTTTAAGATTGTGAATCCTTGCTCATTGGATGATGGTAGCGATAAGAATGCTAATAAAGGTAAAGAGAATAAGGCTGGCCGAGATCATCGTAATCATGGTGATGCCTCATCCGTTGATGACTCTAACGGCTATATTGAGGATCCCCTGTTCTTTGGCAGCGTAGTGAGTTTTACTACTCCAGATGATAGGTGGCTCAATATATCGAGGCATCCATTTGACCTGATTGTTCGAGGTGCATTGTTGTACAAGCTGCCGTTCTCGAGCGAAAATCACACTGTTTCCATCAGTTACACTGCATACATAGATCCAACTGACGACTTTATCGGTCTCACTGATATAATATGAACGCATTTTGCTCTTTCAATATCATATTTTAATCAATGACAGCAAGTGAGGGTCAATAAATTGGATCACTCGATACCCGAGGCTGTTTTAGAATAACATTTTTGTATATAGAGTTGCAAGAATGGGAAGTAGACATGTGACTAAAACTAGAAAGAAAATGTAAAGTAAATAAAATAAAGGAATCAGGATAACGCTGAATTCGTAAGACGACAGAAGAGTTTAAAGTACAGAAATTGTCACAGATAGATGATGATCAAATAAACACAATCATGCATTTCCAGAATGACCAGAGTAACTACCAGCAACAATTGTCTTCAAGGTAGGAACATCGGACCAATCGTCCACTTGTTTGTTCAAACCATCACCAAATGGATCTTCAACAATGATTTCACCTCTAGCTTGAATCTCCATATCGGTGTTGAGGAAATCAATTCTTCCAGCACCGTCTTCATTGGTGATGTTAAATTTGACTTGAGCACCTGTTTCACTTTCAGAAGCCAATTTGTTGGTCATGAATCTAGCAATGAAACGTTCCTCCTGTTTGGCTGCATTGAAAACTATCGGAGTTGGAGAGATCCACGTAACACGGCCCTTTTCCTTGTTCAAGGAACCTGGAGGCTTTGTTGCAGCGGAAGAAACCAAAGCATCCTTCACCGACACAGACAACATGAAGCCAGATAATGTCAAGCTACCAGTCTGTAAATAGTTGGTAAGTTCTGGGGTAGGTTTAACGGATATAATGACAGTAGACTGATTGTTTTCATGCTTCCAAATTGGAGTCACCACAATCGGTGGTTTTGTATCGTTAAGCATGTATTTGAGTGCACCAACAGTTCTCATCAGAATTTGAGATGGGTCTGTAATGGTAAAAGCTCCTGGTGAAGATTCCTGCAACAGCATGGTATTGACGGCAAAGTTAGGTAATTGGACGCCCTCCTTCTTTGACGAAACTTGTAAGCTGATTTCTGATGGTAGTTTCTGGTTATCATCGGAGATAAAAGAGAATGCAACTTCACCAATAGCAGTAGAGCGAGTCAAAACACCGTCTTTGAAAGTAGCATTGAACAATTCGACAATAGATGCATTAAAACCTGCAGTAGTCAGAGAAGGATGGATAATGGTACCACCAACTAAGCCACCATTACCGGTTGTGTTTCTTTCAAGAACAACGGCAGTGTCTTCTGATTGTTGAGTACCCGTTGGAGCAGGTTGCAATGGTTGCTGTTGAGGGTCCAACAGCATACTTTTACGTTGAGTTGGTGGTGTAGGAGCTGTAGTGCGTGGTTGCCTTGATGTAGCAGCTGAATTATTAACTCCGTAATCACCAGTTGTATGTTTTCTGGCACTTGGTGGAGGAGGAGCAACACCGTTTTCTTGAGGGGTAGCAGCAATCGCTTCAGGAATATTATCCATACCACGAGTAGCCTGTGGAACAGATGTTACACCAGTGGTTGTTGAAACAGGAGGGGTGTTCAGTGAACTGTTTGTAACGGAAGAGGCACTTGGAATTTGTGATGGAATGTTGGTGTTTGACAATGAATCAGATCTTTTAGTTGGACGCATTGGTTCATAGAGAGAAGACTCGGACATGTGGTTTTCAATCTGTGGTGGTTGTGGCATAGATGGAGAGTCTGCAGCTGATGGATGTTCTGGCAACGGCTTTGAATCGCTTGAACCACCAAAAGAAGATTGTCTATAAGGATGTTGAGAACGTCTAGCATCCGTTGGAGAAGGTGGTTGCTGCACGCTTTCCGGCACAGCGACCACTTCGTCTTGTTCCTCATGTTGTGGTTGAATCTGTGATTGCGCTTGATAATGTAATGGAGATTGCTGAGGAGGTGACTGATGGTGATCATTGACAGCGTAATGCTTGACTGAATTACCGTGTGAAATCACTGAGTGATTTCTTTGGCGAGTTGATGCTGGTGCCCTTGAACTTCCAGTGGTTGTCTCAGTGATCACGGAAGCATTATCTGGTTCACGAATCGTTGAAGGTGGAACGAATCCAGAGTCCTTATTGTTCTTCTTACGACCTTTGAACATGGATCCAAATTTGGAGCGCATAACGCCCTTCTCCTTTTTCTTATCAGTGGACGTGCTTGAGGAGAAAAGAGAGGTGCTTGAGGAGAGTCTTTTACTTTGTGGATGTGCCTCATTCTTTGTGTTAGACGCAACGGACTCGTGATCACCATTCTCATGTTCATGTTCACCATTCTTCTTCAAGTGGAAACGATGTGGAGATAACAAGTTGGAGTGACGCTTCGACTCCTTGTTGTTACGGGATGGAGAAGCAGTTGCGGCAGAACTGGTGAAACCGTCAGCAGTTGTTCTCGAGTTTTGAATAGCATCAACTTTGATGTTCTCAATTGGCAAGTTGGTTGCAATAACATCTTGAGAGAATCTGGTAATCTCATCATCAACATCAAAGTTAAGCACATGTTCCAGTCCAGTTTCGTTGTCCTTTTTGAATTGAGAGACAACGTCACCAAGATCAGTTTGGTATTTCAAAAAGACATCCTTCAATAGAAGCAACCTCTGGTAATCGTAGTTTTCAAAGATTTCAAAGAAATATGGACCCTTTCTTGACCATTCATCCTCATAGCTAGCAGATGCAACACCGCCTTTATTGGCATTTTGCAATCCAGTAGCAATCTCTATCAATTGGTCCATTTCAACCAAATTTGAATCATTGTTTCTAGTGAATAGTCTCAAAGGAGCAATCATATCTCTACCCATTTTCCTTGTACTCTGATCAAAGAGATTGATTTCATTATCAACATTCTTCAAGACATCTGACCACATAGGGGTGCACAAGCCTAATGCGTCTAATTTAGCTGTTTGTAAGGTGGGGTTCTTGTCGGTAAACAACTCAGCGCCACGCTTATGAATCTTCTTCAACTCATCGACATAATGAAGACGTAAACGACCATAAGCTGTAAACCATTCGGCCAATTCTTTATTAATTTGTTTAGCTTGTTGACGACGAATGACCAGTGCTTCCATCGCCTCTACTGGTTGCTTCTCAAACAAGATAGAGGAAGAATAAACGACTCTTTGTTCGCCGGTATTACCCGATGGGCTCTCCGAGGCATTCTGGGCAGGATGTTGATCTTGCGCAGACATTGTCAATGGATGTGAACGGACAAGTAATAGCTGAGTTTGTGTTGTGTGTTGCGTGGAGGCTCTCTAGCACGAGAAGAAGGAGAAGCAGCCCCGGTACCGTGTGGTCTTATTGTCTCATGTGTAGTGTAATCGAGGTCGAACGGTTCCGTCAGCCTGTGCGCAGCTTGAGTTTTGGATTTTGTTCTCAATTCTCAGTTCTCAGTTATGTTCAAATCAAATTACGCATTGCAGAGTGGATGTCCAGAGCCGAGAGAGCAGCTTGGTAAGCACATACAATGCTATGTCTAGAAAGGAAAGTTGACGGTGTCTATAGTGGTACAAAGAGTGTGTTATATAACGTAGAGGTAGATGGACTACGTAAGGGAATAATAATAATTCAGCTGAAGAGTTCTTTGAAAAGAAGGGGAAGAAGCACAAAGCAAGCAGTGATGAGTGCGTGGAAGTTTTGTACAAGAGCAATAGGGAATCCGAAAACGCCCTTCTCCTTGATGTTAATCCAGCATGCGTAAAATGCCACTGAGAAGAAGTGGTTGAATAGCACCGAAGCTCTTGGAATCAAACCAGAGAGCAAACCAATTGGACCAGAGACACAGTCACCACCACGAAGGAAGTAGTGGAAGCATCCACGTTGAAGTAATGAGAGAGCTGGACTATCTGCTGCAAACAAAGTGTATAGGGCAATGGATAAGGTGTTGATGACGACATCGAGACCCTTTCTCTCATCGTGGAAACGGGCCATGATATCAAAGACGGCAGAATGGTCCTTCAATTGTTCATTGGAGAGCTCAGCGAGTAGTTCACACATAAGTGCACAATCGTTCAAACCAACGGTCATACCACCACCAGTGAGAGGGTGTCTCATGTTAAGAGAGTCTCCAACACAAATGAAACCTGGGATGTCATTCAAACGTGCACTCAAATATTGATTAGGCATTGCCTTGTAGATGCTGGTGCCGTCCACTGATTGCTCATATGACTTTTTGAATGCTGGCTTGACGGATTCTGGTAAGTTTGGCAGAATCTTCTTTGAGAGGTACTCGAGCACTTCAGGTCTCTTTGGTAATGATGCGGATCTGTATGCGCAAAGAATTCTGGAATGATGAGGACTGATTTGGTAGATCAAGACAGGTGCATGTTCACCGAGAATGACGTGACCGTGGTATTTTTGAGGTAAATCTGCATCAACCAAGTCCATACCAATGAAGTAAGAGCCGATAGTAGGAACGTAGTCCTCTGCCAACTGCTTTCTGAATTTGGAGTAGATACCATCACAGGAGAAAACCAAAGATGCATTGAAGATACCCTTATCTGCGACTTCGATACCGGTAACTCTATCACCCGTTTGCACAATTCTAGTGACGTTACCTTCAAGCTTGGTGACGTTCTTCTCCTTCAAACATAAATCACGTAAGTTCATCAAGAAATCACCATGGTGTAATGCGACACCCTTCACTGTCTCTGATTTTTCCCATTCTGCCATATTCAAAGTAGAATCGGTTGCAATTTTGTCCTCATCACCGGTCTCGATAGCTCCAGGAACTGGGTTGGTCTTAAGCTTGGTCAATACTGATTTCTCAGGGTATGGAATGGTGATACTGTCTCCATAATATGAGATATAATAACCATCAATGTGAATAGCTTCGATATTATTGATGGATTTAGCCATTCCTAATCTCTTCAAGGCCAATAGACCGGATGGTTGCATCAATTCACCGACGATTCTATTAGGCTTTGTCCATTCTCTCTCGACAATGAGCACTTTTCTGCCTTGACCGGCAAGACATTTGGCGAGACAGGGGCCAATCACACCAGCTCCTATGACGATTGCGTCGTAATGTTCTTCTGTGGACATGGTATAGTTTTGTATGTCTTTTCTTTTCCTTTTCCTTTTCCTTATCCTTGGAATAGCTTATCGTATTCCCAACAACTCAACACAACTAATCCCCAACAGACTGATGCAATACCCGTTATCTCCCATCCACCGTTATCGTTCCGTGCCCGGCGACCCCTTATAAATAGCCTGCCAAACGGCCACTGCCAACTGCCAACCGTTGCAGAATGCAGAGAATGGCATGTCGCCTGTCGCGTACGTCGTAGCGGTCGTTGCTCGTTGCTCGTTGCGGTCTCGTAGCGCTCGCTGGTCGTGCCACTTGCCGCAACTGCGAACACGGTCGGGTCGGCCCACACGTACAGCAGGGTTCGTGGTTTGTACGTTGAGAGGTGCATTGTATCGCATTGCATCGCATCAAATGGACCTGGGTGATCCGATAACGAACCAGCTAGGATCGAGGAGAGGAGCGTGTTGATGCAAGCTATACGTTGCAACGCAATACGATTACAATACGACTAGAGCTCGAAGAATGAACAGTTCAGGTACGACGTTGAGGCGCATGCTGCTGACACTGGCTCTGGCGCTGGCGCTTGGGCTCTCTCCAGTTACTGCAAACACGGAAACGTTTCTGCTCAATGTCGGTCATATCCAGGGAAATGGCGATGTGGATGTGGACGTGAGTCTCAACGGTTTCCATAAAGTTAATGAGGGTTACGTATACCCCTTGGCTTTGGCTTTAGACAACTCTAGCATAGGTGCAGTAGAAACTTTCCACGTTGATATCCTTAGCAATGGGACAGACAGTGCCAGGATTCTGCTTGATACCGCACAAATACCACCGGCATCGTACTTTACACGCGTCTGCTGGTCCGCTCTGTATCCAGTTTCCATCGATATTTCAACAATATATCATGCAGATACAGACAAGAATAGATTTCTCGTGATTGATATCACTGGAGACTACTATGGTACAGATGGAAAGGCCATAGATTCCCTGCTGAGTAATGTGCCCATCCAAGTCACGCTTTTAGACACATCTTCGATGATGTACGGCGGTGATATCTTTTGGATGACACTCTATGTTACACTCACCGCTGTTGTAGGAGCGCTGATCGCTTTCAAGATAGTATGAGCAGGACACGGCTACTTGGACAAGCGAAAGCATACGTCTTATATTAACGTTATTGGTTTCTCACGTGGCCCCCAGTTCCTTATTTAACTGGCCACTGACAACGTTGACAACCTTTCTGGCAACCTTCACTACACTGCCATCGAAGTATTAGCTCGACTCGGGCCCCTGGTGGGTGTAATAAACGAGAACATGCCACACCATGCACTCTATACCCTTCATTCTATGTCTTACCTCTCTATCTGCTCGTGTACTATGTATCACAGCTAATATCATGCTCACGTTCATGTTTCTGGCCCACCACCCTCCACACAAAACGCATGAACGCATTGTCAGAAAAATAAAGGCTGTGCTTTTCGTACACCGCCTTGATACGTCTTCTTCTACACATGCTTCACAGCAGGTCCAGCCGTAGCACTGGGGGTACCATTCTTTGATTAGCATTTGACAACTTTCAAGAGATGAAGGAGGTTACGACGGATATTGACGGCTCCCTCGTCGACTCTACTAGTGTCGTCAACAGTGTCGTCAGTCCTAGTTCCGGCGCCAAAGAAACAACCGCTGAAGCAATAAGCGAAGCTGAGACATTAGATAACAGCACATACCAGGTATCTGACGAAGAGAAAGTGAACAATGTCCCCACTCTAGGTGAGAATCCCGCCAATAAGGACAGTGTACGAACGGGGGTAGAGTCAAGCCCGAAGAAGAGACTGTCTTATCTACTCACAGACGATACTTTACGAACACAAACCAATACCGATGGAGAGAGACACGTCCCTTCGAAGAAGCCGAAAAATGATGTTGGTAATGAACAATTTTCCAAACAGGCCATACTGAAAGAATTGACACCACCACATAACCAGTCAAATGTAGCATTTCCTGAACTAAATTTGAAGAATATTAGTACAGATCCTTTGCAACATATACAAAAACTAAGACAACTGAAAAGTGCACATGATGAATTGGAATTGGCTAACCAAAACCTACTTTTCACTTCATACCTTCAGAATATCCAACTACAACCATCCATGACAGGCCAGTCACAGCCATCACCATCTGCTAGTCATATCCCTAATTTAAGGAGCACGATGAGTACTACATCACTTGAAAATTCGAAGAGACTATCCGAGCTGAAAGATAGAATCAACAGTTCTGAGAAACCAGTACCCAAACTAGTGAACCCACTCCCACATAAAGTAACCAGGATAGTTCCCCTGTCCGGAAGTAGCCCTGAAAGAACCAGCTCGGATGCAAACTTCTTTTCACAGAGAAAAGAGGGTGATATCGAGGACATTGTCGACGATGCTCAAAATATGGATCACATGAGTGACGACAATGCAAATAGGGGCCAAGATGTTGGCACCACAACAGATACACCTATTGTTAACAGCGCCGTCAACTTTTCTGAAGCTAATAAGCTAAGATTCAACATTAATGATCAAAGTGGAAATGTATCTACAATTCGCTTACCGCTATCAACTCCAATATCAACTCCAAATAAAAATCCAGGTGTAGAATGGTTGCAGTCACTAGGTCTCCCCAATACCCCGGTAGATCCACCCAGTTTTCCCAATCCAGCAAGTTCTAGCTCCGTTATTTTGAACCAGATGTTACTCTACAACAATCTCAACAATTCCCTACAGTCCTCAGGTTCAGGGAGTAGCTTAGCCGGAGGAAATGTTACCAATCCATACGGCCTACCTACAAATATTGGCGGGGTTGATATACTGTCGGCAATAAACATGACGTTGAACAAGAAGAATGCACAACAATCAAATCCGTCGAGCTTTGCTTACGGCGGTGTTCACCCAACCAATGTTACAGCTCCTACTACAAACCAGGGACGACATACAAATATTTTATCAGATGGATCCATACAACAACAGCTGATGGAGAATGCGAATCAGTTATCGATGAACACCTCTAGTGGGAAAGTGTTCATATGCGAACATCCTGGTTGCGGGAAAACTTTCTCAAGAAAGCTGAACTTTGTATCCCATTTTAAGTCAGCACATCAACATCAGAAACCGTTCAAATGTGAAACATGTCAACAATCTTTTGCTAGACACAGTGACAGACGAAGACATGAGAAAAGTCAACATTCTCAGGTCAAGGAATACTCTTGCGGTGGTACCCTATCTGATGGTACCGTATGGGGATGTGCCAAAGTTTTCAAAAGAAAGGATGGACTATTAGCTCATTGGAAGAGTATAAAAGCCAAAAAAAAGTGTTTTGAAAACATATCTCTACCAGATATTAAGTCCGTATTCGAGAATATAGAGAGACAAACAGTAGAGAGTGAGAACCACAACACCCAGCAAGATTCTAATGAACAAGGGTGATGATTTACTAGTAATCACGCACCTTTCTTTCAGTTTTTGTTCCCAAATACTATTTACTACGTAGTTGGTGATACTCCCCGATCACCACAACCGCTACAAGCTACCAGCTACAGCTACCTATTATACCATTAACCATTAACCATTAACCATTCCGGTATGTAGCATGCAACGCAATATCGGTCGCGCATGAAAAACCAGGGTTGTCCGTTGTCCGGCTTGGTCTGTTTGCTGGCACACAATCACCGATTACTATTCATTAGCAGCTTGATTCTTTTCGACCGATCGAGGCTTCTTTGCCTTTCCCGACTATGTAAATAGATATACTGCAGTACAATCAACATATTATAAAATGGTGATGATAAGCTCGGTTATATCACTTCTTTTGACATGCAGTTTCACACTTGCAGCTAAGTATCAGGCGTATCCAATTTCTGAAATGGATCCTGCTACGTATTCTCCATATGTGAAGGGACAACCCGTCCTACTCGAAAGTATTAGAAGACAGATTGATAATGGTGAACATATGTTTGATGAAGATAACAACATCATGTACGGTCCAATGTTCAAATGTCTCGAATCAAATGCTCCCTTCAGCTTAAGCTACTTGAAGGACTCTAACGTCAAATGTACCATCAAGTTTGAGGATGAATTATACCACCTATTCCAGCTCTACTTACACAAAGATGTTCCTTTCACATGTAGATTTGAACTGCGTCCTAATTCTGGAATTTACCTACCCATTGATTTCAGTTTCAGAGGTAATGTTCTCGAATCACACTTTGATATAGATCCTAACGTCAATATGCTGATGATCGCCAACGAAGAGAATGAGATTGTGGCGGGTACTGCATTTTCATCATCCACCAACACAACAAAAGTCATCATTGGACAAAATGTTGAGCTAAACTTCAATATCAAGTGGGCTACAGCTGATAAAGATATTTTGAATCTCGAAGAGAACATTGGTGCTTATTGGATTGATGGGACGAATACCTTGATCAATTGGATCTACGCAGCAGCGGGTCTCGTTGCTGGAATGGTACTAACTTTTGCCCTTTCATACAAGAGAATAAGCAAAAAGGTACAGGCAAATACGTGGAATAAAGTTGAATGAACATTTTATCGTTCCCTTCGAAACTTAATTGAGCAGATTCTTCGCAAACATATCACATATCCTTCTATAGCCATCACAATGCTTTTATGTACGTCGCCTTGAAATTCCATAATACGTAAAAGTATAGAATAAATGTGCCCTTCATAACGGCTCTGAGAAAAGCATCCATTGGATATATATAGGTGAGAGAATTACACAAGATTAGTGTTAATTTATAACTTTTTGACCAACAATTCAAGCAAAGCCTTAGTTTCGCCAACTGCGTGTATGAGGAACTTGTCGCTCAAAAATTGGACATACACTTCCCTGACTTTATCCTTTGTCTCTTCGGTAAGCTTAGACTTTGCTTTCCAAGCTTGATATAACTTGACATTCTGTTGCAAGCTGTTGACAAAATCATCATCTGAAATCTCAGCGTATCTTAATGGCAAACTGAGCTGTAACACCAAGCAAACAGGATCGTTTGGAAATCTCGCAACTAAATCCTTGACTATGTAATCACACATGTGAACTCTATCCAAAATGTCAAATCTATCAACAAGTAGCAGTATCTTGTTGGCCATCTTCATGATGATGCCATACTTCTCTTCCTCTACAGCTCTCTTAATCATAGTCTGGATGAAGACGTCATACAACGTCATAATTAGATCACCACGTAAAACTGGATTATCCTCAATACTACCAAGGGTGGAAACGTTCATCTCTGGTAGGTTGTTCAATTCACTATTAATCTCGTCATCACCAACATCCAATGCAATTATGTTCTCACTTTCATCATCTTCATCATTGTCTTCCTCGCCCTCTTTCTTTTCTTTCCTTTTTTGCTCCTCCAGATCTTCCAATTGTTGACGTTCACTAACTAATTGTAGTAACTTTCTTCTAGTTAAAAGCTTACTCAAATAATTCAATTCAAACTTGATGAACTCAAACCACACTCTCTCTTCATCAATGTTAAATCTTAAACAACGCTTGAATAATGCTCTTGCACCTTTGACATTCTTATTGTACTCGAATTCCCATTTAGCACCACTCAACCACACATCCACATTTCTCGGTTGCAATGACAACAATCTTGAATAAATATCGTAGACAACCTTCACACTTTCTTGTTTTCTTGCATACTTCAAATACCCTGCCCAAAGTTCCATGCTACTTGGGAATTTATTAGTACCTCGTTGGAAAACAAACAAAATTCTTTGTGGGATTGACCATGTACTAACACTTGGCATTCTGTCTATGACATCCTTCATTCTATCAACTCTTTTACGTCTCAATCTATCGACATTCTTCTCAAACTTCACATATGCAAGAAAATCTCTTGGCTGCGAACCACGGCCTGCAACTCGATGTTCAAAGTCAGTTCTACGACGAACAATCATATTGAGTTCTTTTTTCGTGAATAAGCCTTTCTTCTCAAGGTCTTCCAATTCAGGAATAGATTTTTCGATTGCATATCTAGCCTTATCAGACATTTTCGGTGATGTGTAGGGTAATTGCTGATTATGAAGTCTTTCAATGAGGCTTTATTTTCCGCCAAGACTGTAGGAATGGTGGGCCGTTCTTATATCTGAAAAATTTCAAGATCCAATCAGTCTCAGGTCTCATTATTTTTTTTCTGGAAATCATGAAGGAAGAAAAGGAGTAAAATGCGAAATTCACCATCTTAGCAACTAGCAACAGAGAACAAATACGGTCCGGTCTAATGGTCTATGCATTTTCCATACACACTAGTACACAATAATATACACAAATAGAGTGGTGTTCAATACAATAGTCTAGCTACTGAGATTGACACCATTTTTGTTGGACAAAGTAATCGTAAATTCGTGAACTTTTCAAGGGGTCAAGCTTGATGACAGATGGAATCTTTTCCTGATTCAGCTTGCCATTATTATTCAGTAGCTCCTTGAACAGCAACTCTTTCAAACAAATGTATGGTTTAGGACATATCCTCAGTTCTGAGCAGAGTTGCTTCTCACTATCCGAGAGGAGATTATAGTCAGGCGCTTCTGAGATGTCGAGTGGCTCAAGGGACTGATTGAGTTTCTTCTTCAACTTGGAATCCATTGGAGTCGTTACCCTGGATGTAGATCTACCCGAATTTAGAGTATGACGCTCCTTCGATATGGATGATGAGGAGGTAGTAGTTCCTGAGAGTTTCGAAAGTCTTGCTTGTTTCTCTCTCTCATATGTTTCACCGTCATTGAGAGTGACAATTCCGTTCTTTCTCCAATTTTGAAGTTGAAATATTCTGTTTCTTATTTGGAACTCACCCATGATATCAGCCGAGAAATTCTCAAAGTCTGTGGCATTCATGATCCTGGCCATTGCCTTGATTCTGTTGTATAGCTCACGCTCTTCCTTGCCACGTTTTTTATCTGCTGCGTTTTGAGTTTTATAATCGATGAGGTTGTCATCGATCATCAAACGTTTACGTTCAGCTCTCAGGGTCAATTTTTCGTTGTAAATTCTCAAGATTAACAATTTCAACTCCACATCTTCTTCCGGTTCATCAGCCTCAAAAACCATATCTTGTACAACTTTCTCGGCTTCATCTTCGGCTTCTTCCTCAAACTCCAGTCTGCCAGGCATGTATTTCTGGATGTACGAACACAGCGGTTGGGATGTCAGCATTTTCTTAGGAGCAGGCAGGGGCATTTTCTTCCTCAGATCAAACCTCTTCTTTCTGTTTTCCAAAAACTTAGAGACAGGAACGTCTGGGAATGTCTTATTCAAGTCGGGTAGTGGATAATATGGTGAGTTGAGATAATATTTTTCATAATGTTCACCTACTTCATCTTTCGAGCGACCTTCTATGTAATCAGCGATATCTTGCCAGTTACCCAATCCCAAAGTTTGACAACCTTCAATGAGTAACAATTCCTCATCGGCCCCCCAATCTTCATCGAATATTGGATACTGATGCTGTTCAATAACTCGATAATCGTGCCAAGGTTTGTGCTGTCCTGAAGATTTACCAGCTGCAAAGCAGGGCACACATAGATCATAATCTTGACACTCAGCACAACTTATTCGCACTCTCCTCGTACAATCTGAAGAGCAAACATCGCAGTGAAACTTACCCATATTGCAGTAGTCGTGATACAATTTCCTTTAATTGCTCCGTCTTATCCTCTCGTATCTATTATCGCGTCGCGTCGCGTCGTCGTTGTTGTTCTCGTCAGGAGTCAATGTCCCCAAATTCCTGGCTTATGGAAACAGTCTGTCTCGTAAGTAAGTATAGTGGGTCAATGGCAATTGTTGTATGGAACAAATACTGACACAATTTGAACCTTAAGCTATTGAAGGGAACACCAACGCACTTGACTATAATGTCCGAACTCCGAACCCTTCTCCGTTATCGCCAGCTTGACCACCACATCCCCGCATTGCATCGCATCGCCCTGCGCAGGCACCAACTGGCACCAAGCTGGCGGGCACAGTAGTCTGGAGGCGGCGGCTGTTTGCTCACAGAGAGGCGGCCACCGCGGCCACTACAAACTACAAATGGCGGAGATGGCAAAAGATTATGTAATAAGGGCTGGTCACGTGCGTGTACAGAGGGCCCAACATTTTTCTATAATAGAGTTGCAATGAGGAACGCAGTCACAACTTTTTCTCATCCAGTACCTTCCAGCTGGGAGCGCTGAAGAAATTACAAAATACAAGCAGTGCGGTGCGAGGGGGCCTGCGAATTAAGTCCTGGCTGGACATTCTCAGATTCTCGGATTCTGAGATTCTGAGATTCTCGGGTTGGCTGGCGGAATCTCTGTCTGTAGGCTGGTTGGTACTGGTGAATTTACCATTATGTATGAATTTCAGGCCCTTTTGCCAACTGTATTACCGTGTTCATACTGGGGCCTTCTGCTTTTGCTTCCCTTCATCAGACACAGCTAATCTTTCAAAATGGTACGTATAAGACAGAAATACAAACTAACGACGTTATAAAGCATTTCCTGCTGATTCTGTGACCATCTGGCGAGTATGTATGAAAAATTGCAAACGAGAGTGAAACATACAATAATGACAACTAATTGAATAGAAATGAACATCATCTGCTGCTTGCTTCAAAAATCCAAACTTAATATGCATGAGGAAGCCTATTTTGATGGAATACCTGCTTAAATTCAGAAGCAATCCAGACCAATACAGTATATCATATCAGGGGAATCTAAAGTTGGCCTTAAACGTTTAACACACCGCTATATGATAGAAACCATCCGAGCAAGATACTATTTCGCCAGAAATAAGAGACTACCACCAGCATGAATCGCTACAAAAAACATCATCGCCATTTCTCTTGAACATCATACTAACTAAATCATTATCACATTCAATGATCATATCATCTCCATTTCTATATTACAGGGTAGAGTTAGAACAAAGACCGTCAAGAGAGCCTCCAAGGTTTTAATTGAAAAGTACTATCCAAAGTTAACTTTGGATTTCGAAACCAACAAGAGATTAACCTCTGAAATTGCTGAAATCCAATCCAAGAGACTCAGAAACAAGATTGCTGGTTACACTACCCACCTTATGAAGAGAATTCAAAAGGGTCCAGTTAGAGGTATCTCCTTCAAGCTTCAAGAAGAAGAAAGAGAAAGAAAGGACCAATACGTTCCAAAGGTCTCTGCTCTTGACTTGGAAAAGAACAACGGTGCTTTGTATGTTGACGAAGACACTAACGCTATGATTGAATCTTTAGGCTTCAAGGTCCCAACCAACATCACCGCTGTCCAAGCTGGTGCTGCTAGAAGATTCAGAAAGTAAGGATTGGATTAATCCATACTCTCTTTTTCTCTGTTTAAACAACTTAAGTATTAATAAGAATATCTATACAAAGTTCACGGTAACAGGCATGTACGTTATAGTAGCAATAATATTTTTCTGTATGCAACTTTATTCTTCTACTCTATTTCTTGAACAATCTTCTCGCAATATTCCTTCAATATGTCGGACCGTTTGTTAATCTCTTCTCCTTGTTTCTCTAAGTCCAACGCAAATATATCCAAATTGTCTTTCAAGTACTTGACTCGACGATCAAACTTGATTCTAGCTAGAATTATCTTTTTCATCAAATTGTTATACTCCCTAGTGAATATTAAACTCTGTTCACTCCATTGTTCGAATCCGTAACTCACAAACTCAAAAAACTGTTTTTCATTATTATCGAGCTCTTCATTCCTATCCTTCTTTCCCAGTATTTCATAATAGATTGCATCTTCACCTTCCATATACTCGTACACAGGTGTATCTATGACCCTGTACTTAGGTGGAGGAATGATCTTATCAGTTATAACTTCTTCTTCAGATCCGTTAGTAGCATCCATCGAGTTGAAGTTAATGTTCTCGTTCCCTTCATGCTCATTACTGGACAGTTCAAGTCTTGCCTTCTTTAATCTCATTTTTCTGATAAGTTCCTGATCAGTACCACACTCGTTGCCCTCTCTGGTTCGCTTTTGCTTCAATTTTCTCTCAACACAGGGAGAGGATAAGAAACTGCTGTTCTCGTCACCTTCACTCGACTCTCTGAGCTTGAGACTTGATAAATTGCTACCACTTTCAACATTCAAATCGCCAAACCTAACAGACTTACTTGTACCTTTACCTGAAACTATATCATTCTCTTCTTCAATGGGTTCTTTTGTCGCTCTGGTTTGAAAGGTCAAGTTTGTTCCAGCCATATCCGTACGATTGCTGAATGGGCTTGAAAACTTACTAACGTTGTTATTTTTTGAGCTATGGCTTTTATTGATCTCCGGTATTTCCATCATGAATTCAATGATTTTACTTTTATCTAACCTTTCAACTTTTGTTTGGGAGTGCTGGGATGTAACATGCTTGTTGGATTTTTCTGCAAAGCTGTAATCCTTCTTTTCATCCTTGAACGATTTTTTCTCCATAGATGCGTTATTTTGAACCCTATTTGCCATATTCACGTTAGTTTTATCGCGGAGTACAGCTGTTTTTTTGCTGCATTCAATAGAAATAGCCGTCTCTTTATCCATTAACGAGGAAGATGATCTAGGATCATCTTTTTCTAACTTAACTTGAATTTTAGAGCCTACGGTAGCACTCTTGGCGCCTTGATTGTTGTTGCTACTATTGTTAGTCAATGATATTTTCTTTGTGACTTGCTTACGTTTGTAGTTTGAGCCATTATTTATGTGCTCACGGCTACTTGCTTCAACATTACCAAGAATTTCGGACTTGGAATTGATAGGGGTGGCGATGTCGACTTTCTTTATCTTTTCTGAAGAATTTGCTACCAGTGTATTTTTGGCTCCCACAATGCCAGGTTCTGCCTTCACTTTAATACTTTTATCCATACTTAGTTGATACTTGATAGACGTGAACTGTGTCTACCCTGAGTTAGAAAGTGCGACAAAAGACCAGGTGTTGCCCTCCGTTACAAGCTTAAGGCGAATTGTGGTAAAGTAATAATTGATCCCTCGATGCCCTCCCTCGATGAGATGAGCCTCATCCTTTTTCGTCACCCTATTGTCTACCTATGCGCTGGTAATGTTTCGCAGTCGCCGATACTCCCCTGGGGAGTGATCATACATCACCACAGGTATATGGTATGCTATGCCAGTACCATGAACACTACTACTTTAGTGCATGGCGGGTTGTACCTGCAGCAGGCCCCCATCTAGAATAGAACAAGTTGCATCACATAGTCTTAATAATAGTCCTTTCCCCGATGGCATACTATATTTTAGGGAGAAGGAGGGTAGAATGCGCATGTGGTATACTATACGCACTGTAGCTGGAATTTTACCGTGCGCCCTTTTTACCGCATATATTAATACCCCCACAACCAGTGCAGATTCGTCAATGATATCACTATAAATTTCAAACGTTTGTAAGGCGTCTCTCTTTGCGCGCATTTTAAAAGTGGAGGAGGCTTAGACCGAGAACGCGAGCCTCGGCGATACAGTGAGATTATTTTTAATGCTGCGTGCACTAAAGTTCATGAACTTGTAATGAGGCTCAATAGTACAAGTCTAGTGTAGCACTGTCGTTAGATAAGTAATTGATTGACATAAGAACTGTACAAAGGATACATCAAAAGGTACAGGAGCTTCCTAGCTGGTTGTTCAGATTTCTTCACGGTGATTCGCGTAAGCGCGTAATTGTACTAGCTAGAGACCTGAATTTATTACAGAAGTAGTCAAATTTATATGATAAACGTTAAATAGATTTTAGTATTCATTCCCGATATTCACGGATGAAGACATAATATGGTAAACAAGTGGCGAATCAAATCATTTCAAGTAACCGTTGGACTTCAACCAGGACTCAACATCATTGGCATCTCTAGAAACCCAGTTGGACTTACTTCTGATGGTTTCAAGAGATTGCGCAAGACCCTTGTCAAAACCTTTGGTGTTCTTGGTAGCAAAGAACTCTTCAACTTGTTTGTACTGTTCCATGCTAGTGAAACCTGATGTACAGACCTGTACGACGGAACCTAACATACTTAAACCTGGTGGTAATAAGTTATAGATAGCATCCCAATTAATCTTCAACCAGCTGAATAGAGTCTCAATACCGACCTTGTGCGCTCTCATTCCTTGCAATGGAATGTAGAAATCTTGAGATCTGATGGTACCGTCCAAGGTAAGCGCTAAAACCTTAGCTAAGATTTCAGTATTTTCAAATCTACCTAAGGATCTTAATACTGCAATCTTTTCATCTTGAGATTGTGGGTTGTTGTAGATATTCATTAATTCTTTGAACTCTTGCTCACCACCCTTGGATGCGATGGTGTTAAAAATTGTTGCTCTCAAGTTTGGATCAACTGCATTCTTGTCACCGTCAACGTATGCCTTGAAAGCATCCTTTGCAAATTTAATAGTAACTTCATCGCCGGAACCAACGGAAGCGGCAAATAGTAATGCCTTCAATCTTTGGTCTAAGAATGGCTCACCGGCTTTGAAGGACCATCCCTTTTCGTGACACTTGGTCTTGACTAAGTCGTTTGTCAATGCCTTTAATGCATCCTTGACTTCCTCGTTTTCAAAAATCCAAGCCGCCTTTAATGCTCCAATTCTGGTAACAATTTCATCCCAGACAAAGAAGGAAGACTCAGTTTTCCAGTTCTTCACCAAGGATAACAAGTTAGAGGTCTTGGAGAAACCGGAGACAGATAATGCACCTGCATCTGCGACTAAACCAATTCTGTCTTCAACAGATAACTTGGATGGCTCACCACCCAACTTCGCCCATCTTTCATCATCGTAGGAAACTCTGTAAACACCATTGGAGTTACCGTTGACCTTGAAGAATTCATCACTCTTGACCAAAGAGGAGATGTCCTTCTCCCTTTCATTCAAAATGACGGATTCATCCAAACCTCTGTCTGTCTTTAATCCCAAAAAGATTGGGTAAATAGTCTCATCATCTTCAGGCTTAACATCACCAGTAGTCAAGTATCTGTGTTGGTTGACACTAACTGAAGACTCAGATTCTTTGACGGAAACCAATGGATAACCAACCTTGGTAGTCCAAACCTTCATGGTAGATGCGACATCCTTACCTGAAACAATGGACAATGAGTCCCATAAAGCTTCTGTCTTTGCATTACCGAATGCGTGCTTCTTCAAGTAGTGAGAGACACCCGTAATGAAGACGTCTTCACCTAACCAATTTGCCAACATTCTCAAAACAGAAGAACCCTTTTCGTAAGAGATGGCATCAAAAATTTGGTTAATTTCATCTGCTCTCTTGACTGGAACTTCAATTGGGTGAGAAGATCTTAAGCCATCCAAAGTTAAAGCGGATTGTAAAGAGTCACCGACGAAGTTCTCCCAGACCTTCCAGTCCTTTTCGAAATGGTTACAACATTTCCAGGACATGTAGGTTGCAAAACTCTCGTTTAACCATAAAGAGTCCCAGAAATCCATGGTACAAATGTTACCGAACCATTGGTGTGCCAATTCGTGAGCAACAACTTCGGAAACTCTCAATTTGGTGTCAAGAGTAGACGATTCATCGTATAGTATATCGACCATACGGTAAGTGATCAAACCCCAGTTCTCCATGGCACCTGCACTGAAATCGTGAATGGCAACCATGTCCATCTTTGGTAATGGATATTCAATGTCAAAGACTTGCTCGTAGTACTCCAATGCCTTTGCAGCCAATTCACAGGAGTATCTACCCTTTTCTTCGTAGCCAAGAGTAGTATAAACTCTGACTGGAATGTCTCTAAACTTGTAATCGGATTCAATATACTTCAAGTCACCGACAATGAAAGCGACCAAGTAAGTGGACATGTATGGAGTAGTGTTGAAATGGACGATTTTCTTGGTTTCGTTCAAATCTTCTTCCTTCTTGACATCCATGTTGGATAAGAAGGTGAGGTTCTTGTCACCAACCAACGCGATAGTGAATTTTGCCTTCAAGTTTGGTTCATCAAAGGATGGGAAAGCTCTTCTACAGTCAGTAGGTTCCATTTGAGTGGTGGCCAAATACTTGGTTTCACCGTTTTCTTGGTAAGTAGATCTATAGAAACCTGCCATCTTGTCGTTCAATTCACCAATGAACTTGATGTAAAGTTGGATCTTTGCACCTTCGTCAAAAGTCTGGTCAAATTTGAATGTAGTAGTTTGCTCTTCAGTATCTTCCTTGACAGAGATTGGCTTAATGGTGGTCTTATCAGCAGTAATGATGTGAGAATCCAATAATTCTAGTTCCAAGGTGTTGATAGCAATGAAGTCGGAAGCTTCCTTGACATCTAAGTCAATGGTGACTTCACCATTGAACTTGAAAGTGTCAAATAATGGTTCGAGCTTCAAGTCGTAATGTTGAGGCTTAACATTTGTTGGAAGAACCTGTCTACCAGGAACTGCTTCTCCAGAGGAACACATGTCTAATTGATGTCTGTGGCGGCAAAAGTGGGTAGAGTGATTTCTGGTGGATACACAAGAAGAGTGAGCAGAGGTAACGTGAAGGCCACAAGTCCTCTTTTCCAATGGAGCTAGAGAGGAAGCAAGCGACGTGGGCGTAACAGAACGGATGGCAAATGAACGGCGTGCGATAGCGAAAGCATCCCCCGAAAGCGAACGCGAGGAGAAAGAGAAGCCTCGGGGTGACAGGGCACTCGCGGCCATAGAGGCCGGTACCGGGCACACACCGCTGGCTAGATGGAGTCGCAACGCGGGCAGCGCCGTGAAGCCACGGACACGTAGAAGAGAGACGGCAGCGTTCATTGCAGAGTGTTTGCTTGTCAAACCGTGTAGTATCGATCCCTCCCCAGAGAACTCGCTAACTTGACGTGTACTGAGCTAGAAGTTGGCCATAACGTGAAACGTGAAAAATGGAAACCGTTGGCGGTGGGAATTTGCGGAAACAGGGTAACCGTCTCTTGTCTCTGGCCAAGCTGTGATGAAAATTTTAGATAGCACCGGAGTAAGTACGTCTCCTCTACCAATTACCAACGTACAACGCAACTCACAGGTATATCCTACATCATCAGAAGGACTCTTTTAGGAAACTCGGATATACTCAGAAAAACTTCCAATACTATACTTTATGAACTAAAACTCAGAAACAAAGCAACCTTTACAACTTTGCAGTCTCTACAATCAACCAGTCATTGGCCGTGTCCATAGTCGCCTCTCCCAAAACTCGGGGGTCATTTGTCTTGGCATTGATTAAATTAAGTTTTGCTCTGATCCTTTCCCAGGAGAAAAGCTCTCTCAACAATGCATCGCCAGTACCATTGATGATATCCACTGCAACGTCTCCAATACTGCCAAGCATCATGAACGCATGTCCAGAGTCTCCACCCATGACAAACACCGAATCATCATCATAGTATGGACAGTAAGAGATTAGATAGTCATTATCTTCACTGTCCGAATACCAGCAGATTCTTGTGGCATCTACTTTTTTCAACTCAGGAATGTTTTCTCTAACAAAGTTTTTGATCTGCTTCAGGGCAAATAGCGGGATATTAGTCTCACTGTCACCAGCACTCCACCTTGTCTTGACCTTAGAGTTGAGATCACTCACTGGGTTGGTCCATTTCAGCCCACGGTAACCAATCTTGATGAATCCCTGTGTACACGGGAACCCATAGAGACCACCAATGGCTCCGTCCCTCACCTTATACGTCCATGTTGGGAAAATTTCTTTAGCGTACTTCTGCTGCACTTCTGGATCTTCAACCTTGAACAAACAGACTGAGCCTGCCGTGGCCTCCAATTTTTCTGATGTTTCCGGAATAACCTCAGCAGACCATGCGCCACAACATGTAATTAAATGATCACAAAAGTGCAGTCTATCGACATCAGTTTTGACTCCCACACATTTCTTTCCACCAGTTGCCTCATTGTATTCGATCAGCAGTTCTTTGAAAGTTCCATCTTCCCCAAAGTAAGTTTTCAAGCGATCTCCACCTATCTCCCGGCATTTTTTTAGAACCCACCTGCATGACTTATCTGCTAGAGTCATTCCACCTGTGACGTCCAATACCCCTTGTAGATGCTTACCTCTGGCTTTCATATCAAACGGATCAACTGCACATTCATTTAGCCCCCTTTTACGTGCTTGGTCCCTGGCATTTGAATCAGAAACACAGATAGATTGTTCAGGCATGTTTTCCAACGTGGTTTTTTCAAACAGTGGCAGCTCGTCTTTATCAGTTAGATGGACATTGCCCGTATTCAAATAGATTGGCTCACCACCCTCCCAATGTTGTTCCTTTATTTCCTTGTTCCATTCTAAAAACTTCTTCAGGCTATACATCGACATTTTTTGATAATGAACTTCTTCTCCGTATGAGGAACGGAATATCTTGTTCAAATCAGAGGACGCACTGTCACATCCCTTGAAGTAATTGTAGCCTTTTGTCAAGTAATCACGCTTGTCCATAAGAACAATGTTTGTGTATCCTCTCTCCAGTAAGGAGAGCGTCGTTGACAACCCCATAACACCTGCACCAATAATAATTATTGCTTTATCCTTTTCCATGATTGATTGGACGCTATTGTATGTGTGATTACAAAGCATGGATTTGAAAGCGGCAGTCAGCAAAAAGTAGGATTTTTTGTCAGTTTGTCTATAGCTGCGAAGGCATTTCCTTTTCATTACTGAAGGGGTCGAGAGTGTGAACAGCAAAGGGTGAACGCTTAGCAAAAGATACGCCATTGCTCAATTGCGGAAAATTCCACCTCCGAGGTACTAGCCGCACAAGATAAAGTCCCCCCTCCTTAACCTTATCTAGACGCTAAAAATTACCTAATCAGGTAAGTTCCGTCGCGATAAGAAAAATATCAAAGATTAACACAGGATCACCGAGTCTTCGGGGACGCTGTACGGTCTAGGCTACAATTTACAACCAGACTGTCTTGTTCGCAAATAAATAAATAAGACCAATCAAATGTCATGAAAAGCAATGTAAACCAAATCCGCAATAGATAACTTTTCAACTCTTATATGTATAACCAAACAACATGGCATACTACACAGGAGATCAGAAGTTACCTCCCCTTGGAGCTCTTTGCGTTGATTATACAGACGATATCCATAGACCACCTGGAGATGTTATCATGTCTCACTCATACACCTTTCCGGTTATTCATCAAACAGTTGAAGGTGCAACTCTTTGGAATGTGGTTAGGGCGACCGCATTCGAAAATGACTATGTGCAGAAATATGTTGATGCTTGTAGGAAGCTAGAAGAGAAAGGATGCATAGGTATAATTACCTCATGTGGGTTCTTAGCCCAACTACAACAAGTGATATCAGCTCAAATCAATATACCAATTGCCACAAGCAGCTTGCTACAGATACCATACGTTTTAGCCATTACATCTCCCAAAAAGAGAGTGGCCGTACTGACGTTTGATAGTTCTGCATTAAGCTCCACTCACTTCAAAGGCGTGGGAGTCACAGATGATATGATGGAAAGGGTGGTCATTAAAGGCTGTTTGCCCGGAATGCCATTGCATAATGTGATAACCAATGGCGACCCATATATTGCTGAAGATATAGAGAAAGAGCTAGTACAGCTTGCTGAAGACTTGACTATAGAGCATACAGATATTGGGGCATTTGTTTTGGAATGTACAAATATGCCCCCATATTCCAAAGCAATCCAGGACAGAGTCAAACTACCTGTGTTTGATGGTGTAACAATGGTGAATTGGTTTTATTCGGGGCTTTACGCGAAGTCCATGCCTCCCGATACAAGTAAGGAGGAAGGTAGAAGGAGACGTCTCAGAAGTGAAAAAGAATTGAGATAAGAACCTGTAACAACCTGCCCTGCTTTTTTCCTATATTACTTGTTTTTATGTAAACCCTTATCGCAAATTATCTGAGATCTCTTATCTTCATAGATTGTGGTTGTTATCTTTTTAGATATTTGCAGTAGACACCCTGGACATTAATTGTACTATGCGGAGACGTCACTCAAACAACTGGGCGGAAGTTTACGCGATAAGAGTGCAAATCTCAGCTCCATGCATTGCAGCAATGGGACACAACAACACACAAGGAGAGCATTTCCCTTCAACTCCGCTTGCGCTGCTCCCCGATTATAAATAGAGCAATCCATACTCCTTTTTCATCTTATATAGTAGGTCTCACAATGAAGTTAGTTTTTAAGGGCAAGTAAAAGTACCAGTTGCTACACCCAGAATATGACCAACTCAGAAACTGATTTGAAAGAGATATACAATGTGGAGGTCATTTCTGTGGATGATCTGGAACCAGTTATTACAACTGTAATCTCATTAAATGGGAAGGTTAAACTGATTCATGAGAAGGATGCTGATATTGCCATGCAGTATGTGAGTGAAATTGTGGATCTTGAATTAGATCCTGCATATGAGCGTAAGGTTTTATGGAAAATTGATCTATATCTATTGCCTATTATTATTTCACTCATGTCATGTCAATTGATGGACAAAACAACAAACTCTTATGCATCTATAATGGGTATGCAGAAAGACTTAAATATGTCAGCTTCAGAGTACAGTTGGGTGGGATCGTCGTTTTATTTTGGTTACTTAATTTTCCAATATCCTGCAAATCAAATGCTCCAAAAGTTCCCACTTGCAAAGACTTTGTCTTCTGCAGTTGTTATTTGGGGTATTATTTTGATGTGTCATGCAGCATGTACAAACTCAGCAGGTCTACTTACATGTCGGGTTTTACTTGGGATTTTTGAAGGTTTCATGAACCCAGCTTACATTTTGCTCACATCTCAATGGTGGAGGAAGAGCGAACAGTTTATGAGAACATGCATTTGGTGGGGTATGCAAGGATTTGGAACCATCTTAGGTGCAGGCATTGCGTATGGTTTACAAGTCCATAGAATTGGCGAACATAATTTACCCTCTTGGAAATGTGTTTACATCATTACAGGGTGTATCACTACTCTCTTAGGCTTTATTAGTTTCTTGCACGTTCCAGACGTTCCAACCAAAGCTTGGTTTTTGAATGAGAAGGATAAGAAATACGTATTGGAAAGGGCAAAGGAAAACCAACAAGGATTTGGTAACCAGAGATTCAAGTACGATCAGATGAAGGAAGCCGTCATGGATCCATGCACATATGCATTCTTTTTCTATGGTATGTCGTACGCAATTCCTAATGGTGGGTTTACCAATTTTGGTTCCATGCTCCTTAAAGGAGATTTTGGATTTTCCACCTCAAAAGCTTTGCTTATGAATATGCCTGGAGGCGGAATTGACATTGTATTCCCACCATTTATTGCATGGATAAACTACAAGATTTTCAAGAACCAGAGATTAATATCATGTACTATTGTGAATTTGATAGTTGTTGCCGGTATGTGTCTATTGAACTTCACTCACCACAGAGGTTCCAAGCTTGCTGGTTATCTTTCATTCTATATGGCAACTGCAGTATCTGCAGGTGTTTGTTCAACATTATCATCCAATGTTGCAGGAACTACCAAGAAGATTGTTGTCAATATGTTTTTTCTAGTTGGCTATTGTGCTGGTAACATTATTGGTCCACAAACATTTAATGCAGCTCAAGCACCAGGTTATTCTGGTGCAAAGGCAGCCATGTTAGCCTCCTTTGCTGTTGGATCTGCTATTCTTATCTTCTTGTACTGTATTTACAACCAGAGGAATAAGAAAAAGGATGCATTGGTGGCAGAAATGGGAGACAAGTACGTTGTTCCCGATAATATTGCTTTCGCAGATTTGACCGATATGGAGAACCCTGAATTTAGATATTCTTTATAGTTGATTTATAGTTTATAGTTTATAGTTTATAGTTTAGAGTATTTGTGTTTTTTTGTGCTATAGACTTCTGGATTATACAGTCGATATAAGATATAAGATATAAGATTGACCAATTATTTAAGAAAAGTATCTAGTATTTTCAGGTCTAATTTTTGGTACTTTGATAAGACCGCGTTCCTCCATAAGTTTGAACTGAACTGCTTTCAACAAATTGTACAGAAGAGTGAGGATAGGGGTTTCAACTTTCAACTCTGCAGCGACGGTCAAGACATTACCTAGAATGACCTCAAGTTCCACCGGGTTACCCTTTTCTACATCGACAAGCATAGAGGGCTTGAACCAATCACCATCATCCGAGTGAACGATTGTATTAACGATATCATCAGGAAGAGAGACGCCATCCGCTTGGGCGATAGTAATGATTTCTTTCATAGCTGGAACAGAAACGGACTCCAAAGTACCCGACATAAACAATCTCCCCGTATCAATTCTAGTAAGAGCGCAAACAGTGTTTAATGTAGCGTTATACACCAATTTCCTGTACCTGTACCACTTGACATCTTCAAAAAAGGAAACATCATTTTTTTCATTAGCATAAAGTTCAATAAATTCATGTGCCTTTGCTTCTTGTAATGATTTTTCTAAATTGGCGTTATCAAAGTAGCTGATGATACATTTATCGTGTTGTGTATGTTTAATAACCCCACTATAATTGTGAGACCCGATGTGAGAGACTCCTGATAGGCAGTAGTTTTGTGGATATTTGGTAATGAAAGGCCTACCTAAATCAAAACCATTTTGAATGAGCACAATTGTAGTTTTACCGTTTGTTATTGCTGGAGCGGCGACGTCTTCAGGTTTGATAACATCAGGGAGATTTTTAGTTGTGATGACAACGTAATCGAATTCTTGAGATTGAGAGGCTTCTTCAACAGACGGATAGATGTGATGAGGTTTCCAGCCTTTTAATTGCCCATAGTCGACAGAGTTAATTTCCCAGCCTTCCTCTTTAACTTTTTTGTAGTCGCTACGAACGACGACGGAGACGGTTGCTTTATCTGTGTATGTCAAACCGAGTGCAACGATAGTGCCGACACCACCAGTACCGACGAGGAGAATATTGGGTTTAGGAATTGCAGCAGGCATTTTGGGGGTGGGAAGAGGAAGTTGTTGTTTATTGTTTAGGGCTTGTTATACAAAAAAGTTCTTCCCCTCTCTCGAGTAGTTCACAGTCGTTTGGTGCCTTGAGAGGGGGATACTGGGGTCTTATAAGCCGGATTTGCATACTCAAAGCGGAGAGGCGGCTCGGTAAAGTTATCCGACGAAACGCGATAAGGCTGACGCGGCTCCTCTCGCTATTACCGGTTCCGTGTAAACTTACGCCGCCCCCAGCCAGGCATGTGCGAGAGGCGAGAGCGTAATCACTAGAATTATTGTCAGAGCCACAGTATGTAGGATACCA
Source organism: Pichia sp. P7020A (assembly GCA_025531525.1). Taxonomy (NCBI): domain Eukaryota; kingdom Fungi; phylum Ascomycota; class Pichiomycetes; order Pichiales; family Pichiaceae; genus Pichia; species Pichia sp. P7020A. The sequence goes on along the minus strand of JAMYHI010000050.1, from coordinate 55,906 downwards.
GACGGGGATGCCACAGCTTGGTATAGAGATACGTCAGAGGATATTGCCGCTTACGGAGACAAGAAGACTTGCTTACATGTAAAGAAAATGGGTGTGCGAATGTGGATCGTATCTTTGTCACAGATCCTAGATCCTAGAGCTGTTTAGTTAAGATGAAGGATCCTCCCGTTTTCTTTAATTTTCTTTTATGTTGATTTTCTGAGGCCAAGGCCAGTATTGTGATTACAAATGGGTCATACAGGGAGCCAATCATGCTTAGGCAGTTCTCTCAATGAGATGAACACCGGAGTCGGTTTCCACGACGTCTGACATGTCGCCGACTTGCAATGCGAAACTGGCCTTCTCGAATGGTGGCTGCATTTCACCCTTACCAAAGAGACCTAAGTCACCACCCTTTGCGTGTGAGCTACAGTCTGAGTTTTCTAATGCCAATTTTTCCAAGGTGATATCACCTCTTTCGATTTCATCCTTGTAGCTAATCAATTTTTCAATGGCACTTTCTTTAGTACGTGTAATATTCTCTTCTTTCCATGAGCTTGGTTTCCTAGAGTCACGGTGTTTAATTAGTAGATGTCTCACTCTCACTTTGTTAGGCTTATGTAAACCCTTTGCAAGGTACGCATCAAGCTTCGCTGTGTCTGTACCTGCAGGATGTTCCCATTGCGATTCCGTCGTTTCCTTGTTGAAATAGTATTCTTGATCGTGAGTCTTGGAGATGCGAATCGTCCAGTCGTCAGGTAGACCAGTATGCGGGTTTGTCTTAAAAACAAGGTTAGGTTAGTACCATGAAAAGTAAGGTAATGCGGAGTTGTATTTAGCGTCTTGTACGTACCATTTTTGTGGCAGTTGTGTGTTTTAGATTGAGAGAGGGGGATGAAGAACCGTATAGCTCGTTCAGTGGCAACTGGGCGACCGGCATTTGTTGAAGTCAAAATGAAGAAGGTTGCCAGATGATTTTCTCTCATCTTTTCATGTCGCGGAGAAACATGGCGGCGCGGCGCGCGGAGCATGAATTTGGCGATTGACCAATTCATTCAGCAAATTTAGTTAGAGGTTAGGGGCCGGCCAAAGCTTGTAACTTGCAACGGGTGCATTTGCTACTTCCCACTGCATGTATCACCACCAGTCATGGCTATAAAAGACGCAGAGGCACGGTACCAGGAGAAGCAGAAACGACGCCGCGGACTACAGAAGACGCGGTTTTACTGTCAAGTGTGCCAAAGACAATGTCTTGATGAGAATGGGTTCAAATGTCATGTTAAATCAGAGATTCACATGAGGAACGTGCGCAAACAGTTGACTGAGAACAAAGGATCCGTCACCGAGATCATTGAGAAATATTCCCAAGAGTTCCACGAGAGTTTTATGCGATCGCTACGTATTCACCATGGGGAGAAGCTAATTGGAATGAACAAATTCTACCAGGAATTTATCAGCGAGAAAGAACACGTTCACCTCAATGCCACTCGATGGAAGTCACTCACTTCATACGCGCGGTACCTCCGAGAAACAGCAGAGAATGCTCGAGTCGTGGCTCTCAACGAGGATGAAGACATCAGTGAAGGTGGTGAGAAGTTTCTCGTGGCGTACGTGGCCCCTCGCAGCGCACAGAAGCAGGATATAGAGGTGGAAGAGTACGCTGACGAGGTTCTCGAGGGCGTGTCTGTGGGCGCCCTGGACGCCCTGGGCGCGCCCCTTGGAGTTGACAGCGGAGTTGCCCCTGGAAATGCGCTCGCTGATGCCGTCGCCGCCGGAGCTGCTCTTTCGCTGCCCAGTGGAAGTGGAAACGAAACTGCCACCGAGTCGTCTGAGCCAAAACGCAAACAGAAACCGAAGCCGCCCAGGGGGAAACTCAAGTTCGCCCTAAAGCGCGGCTAGCCGAACACATCCGCGCGACGCGCCGTCCGAAAGCGGGCAAAGGTAAACAGCGGCGCGATCGTGACACTTTACGCTTTACGCTTTAAGCTAATTAGGCCCCTGAACGAGACGCGCTGCCAAGAGACTGCCGCTTTCGGAGATGTAATGAGCTCTGCCGTTGTTGGCTGCATGTAAATGGTGGAGGTGATCAATTGTTTACTTATACAGACGAGTGTCCAGAACTTACTTTTGCTTGATCTCATCTGACCCGATTTTGAAAGAAAGCTCTTCGTCTACAAGAGACATTGAAATCAGACACCCAAAACCCCTTAGTGTGTAACAAGTGACCACTCACATTCTTTAACAATAGGTCATCAAAATTAAAACACTACAACATCATATCACATCACACACCGACATGTCTGTAACAACAACCTCCACTCCTTCCAAAGTGACATTACCACCACTTTCATCCATCCTCTATACCCCATCCAAGGATGTCTCTGGTCTTCATCTACTCTCTAATACGAGTATAGTGTCGGCATCTACGCCCAACACAACCTTTAATGACAGCATACTGCATAAGTTTAACACATCACGTACTTTCTCATTCACCTCGAGCCCCATCCTGAAGAAATCAATTTCATTCCCATTGGTTGGACTACCGGCACCAATACAGTTTCCCTCATTGAACGCAAACATAAGCCAGTCTCGCTATACGCTGACGAACTCGACACCATCTTCATCCTTGTCTGCATTTCCTTCTTCAAACAATGCAATACTGCAACTACAGCAGGCATGCAAGACTTCAACGACATCAGCAACAACTGCAGCAACAACTGCAGCACCAACAACAACAGCAGCGACATTAACGACAACGATAGAACAACCATTGGCGGAATCGAGTTTCATACACTCTACTCCACTAGTGAAAAGAACAAAGTCGGTCCCTCTACCATCCACCACCGCAACTGCCACGATAAAGCCAAAGTTCAAGATTCAACCACTATTCAAAATTCCAATCGTTGCTCACCCAACTCCAATAGAGGGCACAAACACAGCCACCACAAATGTGCAAAATTCACGCAAACGTAGTAGGTCCGATTCTTCCAGGTCATCGACATCAAACGCTGCATCTTCCTTTGCTTTCATTTCACATTCCCAACAAACATTCCTCTCAAATGAACCAGATATCGACAACGCTCGTCTCGCAAGACGCAAACGTCGTAGAACCTCTCCATTAGAACTCTCCATCCTTCAGGATGAATTCTTAAAGGGAATAACCCCTAATAAGAAGCGCCGTGAAGAAATCGCATCTAGAGTAGACATGACAGAAAAGGCTGTGCAAATCTGGTTTCAAAATAGACGTCAAGCATTACGAAAGGCTGCCCCAAATTCGAGTTCCACTAGGAGAGCATCAACTAACGACTGTAATAACAATGGTAAAATGGTGTTTATTAAGTATGACGCCAAGGGAAACAGCATCGATGAGGAAAGCCGTTACGAATATTCTACTAGTGACGATTCTAACGATTCTAATGACACAGATGCAACGGACAATGATGACAACAAGGAAAATATCAACTTTACCTCCACGAAGAATGAACAGAAACATGCACAATCATTACGCGGTTTGCAAGCATCTAACAGCTTCAGGAATCCCCTAAGGGATATCACCGATGCTGCAAACAACGTCATCTCCTCTGCTAATTCCAACGCCAATGTCATCTCCATATCCAACCTGAAGGCCAGAACACAGAAGTTCAAACATACACATTTCGGCCTTGTTGAACGCAATGGTGTCCCACAAAGAAGACAGAAACCAACCATGAAGGTGAAAGTTCAGAATGGTAGCGCCTCAAATGGCGAAAACTTCTTCTATGGTAGTCAAGGACTGATTATCAAAGATTAACTGTACAATGTATAATTTATAGTCACTCACGATCAATTTACTTAGCTTTTCAGAAATCCCAAAAAAAAACCTAACGCTACTGTACGTTTTCAAGTAGCTACTAATGATTTCAATAGATTTGATATTGCTGGAGTTAGTAATAAACAACTTTATAAACCATATTACACGTGTATTTTAGATTCGATTAATTAGTCGGGTTAATTGATATAATGAATTTGATAAATTCATCAACACAATTAAGCGGACTTACCCTTTCTACCGGTAGTCTTGGTGTGTTGACCTCTAACTCTTAAGTGCCAAGAGTGTCTTAAACCTCTGTGAGCTCTCATCTTCTTTAATCTCTCCAAGTCATCTCTCAACTTAGATTCCAAGTTGTTAGCTAAGACGTGGTGGTCCTTACCGTCAACGACATCCTTTTGTCTGTTTAAGAACCATGCTGGGACCTTATATTGAGTTGGGTTTTGCATGATGGTGACAATTCTTTCCAATTCTTCTTGGGTTAATTCACCAGCTCTCTTGGAGAGATCAACATCAGCCTTCTTACAGACCAAGTTAGCATATCTTCTACCAACACCTCTAATGGTGGTTAATGCGTACATAACCTTAATTCTACCATCAACGTTGGTGTTTAACAAACTGTAATAAAATTGAAAATAGGTGGTAACGGGAAATATATGTTAGTATGATGCTCCTTGGGTAGAGAATTGGTGAAAAGAATGAACAAAATATCAAATGATCGTTATGAAAAAGTTATGCATGCGTTATAACAGAAATACAGTTCACGGGGAATTTTCAGCTGGAACTAGAGTTTCAACACCAGGTGAAATATATCTCTATTGCACTTTGAGTATGTATTCTTCAATGATGGAGTACTAAGGCGTGATTTGCTTATTGAGTTTCATATTGATTCCTTTTATCTCATTGTAAATTCTTGAACATGATTTTGGCATGATAACATCAGTTTTAAAGCCATCAGCTGGTTACTCTGTCTATACTTGCACTTGCATAGCTTATAATCACATATTGTCACACTTTTTCACTATTTCAATAGTATTATTCATTATCTCACTCTGCAGCTTTTGTTTGTCGTTATACGTACCGTAAAATGTGTTGGAAGGAACCTGATTCGTGGACAACTAAACCCATGATGCTTGTCTGTGTTTTGGTAACGGATGGAAGACAAATAGAACAATCAAATGTACACGTAACGTCCAAATACAAGGTGTATTTCAACTACATCAAATCTTCAATATGCCCTCCAAAGCGATAAATTCAGTCTCTCCCTACAGAGAATTCGCAGTCCCATACTGGAGAGTGAGCGAGCGGATCCCCCACTCAGAACGGACATCCACCACCCCCCACACAGAGTACAGCACCGGGACAGTAGCAAGAGCCAGAGATTCGGTAGCTGAGCGAAGGGAATTCCACACAGAGGCGGAGACAGGCAATGTCGTAGAGAGAGCGCGCGCATAAAAAAAATAAGTGGTTTTTTGGCTAGGCGGTGCGCGGGGTGCTAAGATAATTTTTGAAAAGCCCTAATGGAGCGCACGTGATCAAAGAGGGTTTACAAAGATTGATGAGTACGTAATATACCTGCCTTGGATCAGTGCGTTAAATAGCGATTAACTTGATTATGTACAGTTTACGTTTATACGAGTATGCTCAGTGTTGGTTGTTAGTTGGAAATGATCATTGGGGTAGAATCGGATTATGCATCAAAGTTGACGTGCTTCGTGTACTTTGCAGCAAAGTAATCAAATGCTGCCTTCTCGATAAAGATACGGTTGGCCTTCAAGATGTGTCTAACTTCGACTTCATCCTTTTGCATGACGGAGAGTTTCTTGCTTGGGTATCTTAAAACCGCTTTTCTGAGATTTGGAACCTTGAAGTAATCATCTGCAATGAAAAGTAAACTTAGATTTTCGTAGTCGTGAGTCTTGATAAATCTTGACACTGCAACAGATTCGGTGGTTGGAATTTCCAAGTCGAAAGAATCACTAGGCAGGAGTTTAGCTTCTGCAGTATTTGCAACTGCATCCTGACCAATCACAAAAAGGTTGCCCTTTCTGAAAGCATCACTGAGAGCAATTCTGTATGCGTAGTGGTGCACTTTTTGTGGCAAATCCGTTGAGAAATCATTTGGTGCAGTTCTAGCTAATGCATATGCACCTCTATATCTAATTGGAGAATTGGCATCACCCACTCTGGCTCTACCAGTACCCTTCTGTTTGAAAAGCTTCTTTCTAGAGAATTTGTGATCACTTCTTCCTGGTGGATTAGATGCACCGACTCTCCTATTATCAAGTTCTCTGACTGCGGCAAGCCAAAGGATATCTCTTCTTAATGGTGCATTTATGAATTTGTTGTGAATTGGGAAGATGGCGTGAGGTTCAAGAGATGGAAAAGATCTGAGGGAGCCAATGCTGTATTCAGGATATTTCTGTGCGTGGGGAAGCACGTCTGTTGATGGCTCTGTGGATTGTGGTATAGTTTCAGTGGCCACAGAGGTTGCTGGTGCAGCAGCGGTCGCTAGTCCCCTTGCAAAAAGTGGCACTCTGGCCAGCGTAGGACGCACAAGATTAAGCATAATGTGTGCTGTGTGTGATGTCTGCTATTCTCTTCCGTTATACGTAACCAATACCTGCACTACATTGTCTTTTGCTAATTAAATGAAACTTGATGATGAAATCTGCGTGAAATTCATGTTCAAGAATCGAGAAAACAGAACCAATCGCTGAAACTAACAAATTGCCGACGCGTCGATTAGGCTGCAATTTCTCTCCACCTTAAACCCCAGAACAATACGATAGGGAATAGAGAATGAGAGTGAAGTTTTATTAATCTTAATTCCTTACTCCTACGATTATTGTAATGATATAATACCCACGTGAGCCGGGGTGACGAGAGGGGACTAATATAAGGGCCAGCTCATCGGAGCATGTGATGGTGTGGGGCAATTGCTGATTGCTGATAAGCGCAAGTATTCCCGACGCTTCCTGCTCCTAAAGCAACGTTGCATCCCCCGTATCCCGCCCTTAGCAATATTGCTTTTGTGGCTCGCTCTGTAGCGAAAAAGTCAGCCTCAAACCTCGAACCTCAACAATTGAAGACAACGTGTGTTAGACGCCAGGCCAGGTAATAATACTTCAAGCTGGCCTCGTTGCAAAAGTCCAAAAGCATTGGGGACAAAATACAAACACCTTAAGCCGAACTTACCGGGCTGCATACACTACTACATAGCTAAGATATCATCCCTCTTTGGTATTTCAGTGCCAAATCTTTCAAACTCATCCTAAAAAGATTGGATCCGAGCCCCTTAGGAAGCAAAGTGCCCAACTTCGATACTTTCTCTCATAACAAAAATACACCAATAATTCAAACACACCACTACATTACTGCATGTTTTGCATCACAATTAGTATAATACTCACAATCACATTTTCATATGTCACAGGATCTTAGTAACTACACGCTGAAACCTCATTCACGACGGAATTCAGATTCGCAAACGGCAAGATGTGGCAAGCGCCTGAAATCCGAATCACATGAAAGTACCAATACAGTAACCACTGAGAATGGCCAAGAAATCACTCCAACGAAAAGGGACCCATCCTCACACGAGAATATACCCCAGAAACTTTCATCCAATTGTCGAATACTGCCCTCCGAATATATCAAATGCGATAAGGTGGACTTGATAACAATAATATCACGAATGCTCTCGTCTATAGTTTCAATAAACGATTCTAGGACATCTTTAGATGTCAAATATCTTAGTAGCCAACATTTGACAAGATTCCATTCCAGATCACCACCTCAAATATCCATCTACAACTACCTCCGACGGCTCGCACACTATTCGTCACTAGAGAACTGTGTTCTCATTGCCACAGTATACTACATAGATCTTCTTACGATGCAATATCCCACATTTGCTCTCAATTCGTTGACAGTGCATAGATTTTTACTCACAGCAACAACCATAGCATCAAAGGCTCTCTGCGACTCCTTCTGCTCTAATAATCATTACGCCAAAGTCGGAGGCGTCAACATCACCGAATTGAATCTCTTGGAGGGTGAATTTCTAAAATGGGTCAATTATAGAGTTGTTCCCCGAGATTTTAACTACGATTCCATATGTGAACGGAAGAATTCAATGGGAAATATTGAGCTAAATCTATCAAACGCTCTCAAATTTGGCATTGCCAGCGCTGATAAGATCCTAGACTTATACTACGTGAAGATGATAGGTCTCTGTGGCGGGTTTCAAAACAATGAGTTCACACAGATTGGTAGTAATGATAACCTCATTTATACACTAGAAGAGCCGCTCCATGCAGGCATGGAAGTCTCATATTCATCGTCATCCTGCACATCGACCTCGTCTACTGTGTCGAGACCCGGCTCTATAGATTCGAGTGCCGAAAAAATCAATGGGATGCATGTCAAGGGGGATAGAAATGATGCCAGCAATGGTGCCGGTAACGGCCATTCGAATAGTAATGGAAATGGTTTGATACGCCCTATAGTGGACAAGCCTGCGAGTCCATCGCCGGCAGTTCCCCACCCGCATCCACATCCGTAATTTTTCGGGTGCAATAGTACAACACTTGCATGCCCCCCAGCTTACAACTACCAGAAGACCCATTTGCTGCCTCTCCATCGTTCAGGTCGAGTTCATTGGCGGCCATACCGCTCCCTTAGTGACTATATAGACCTCCGTAACCTATTCCAATAGAAATAGCCTCTCTCGCTCTTGATGCGGGTGTTTGATGTGGGGTACATTTGCCGTAGAAGCGAAGGTTTTCATACTGCTCCGAATTCCGAGAGTTTCTATAGGGCCCCTATAAATGGACACGCTGCACGCGTAGCGTTATACATGGCTACAAGCCGCAATACTTTAAAGTGTGTACATTGTGAAGACATTTAGCATACAAACAACATACATGAGTTACTCATCAACCACAGAACTCATTGATTCATTACAAGAAGGGGGATACACACAAGTGTCACATTTGCTCAATTCAACCAATGATCAACTTTTCATAGGACCTAATAATCTCGTGGCACCTGATAAGATTGAGGATGCACGCATCTACAATCGGATTCTGACTAAAAAGGGAGAGATTGAGCAACTATACCCAGAAGGTTGGTCGAAAAACTCCAAATTGACAATTTTACCCGCTGCCGGAGTTGCATCGGAGGATGTAAACTTCGCTGAGCCCATATCGAGCCATTTGGTCGGTGTCTTTACACTTGGAAGAAGCTTGACCTCACATTTACACATCGTGCACGGTGGTGCAATAGCATCTCTTATTGATGAGTATTTCGTTAAAGTGGCATTGCCTCTTACCGCTGATAATTTTGCAGTTACAGCTAATTTGAATATCAAGTATCTCAGACCGGTTAGGTTTGCAGAAAACGATAGAGTTATTGATGTGGTGCTAGATTGTTTCGTCGTTGAGAATGTGGATAACAGGAAATTTAAAGTTATGGGTTCTTTGTGTGATTTGAATGGCGTCAAGTACTGCATCGGAGAGTTACTCGTCGTAGTGCCGAGAAATGCACTATAATTGGACATCACATCATCATATTCATCCTAGACAATCGATAGTTTAGCTCAATTTTCCCACATCTATGATCATTACCCGTAGTAGCAATACATGTAAACGTTCCCGCGGTCACTATTAATCCCGGGTAGCATAATGTTTCTTTATCTTGAGAAGGTTTGGGGTTGAGACAAATCCCGATTAAGGTGGGGGGTGGGGCGCATGGTTTCAGGCGCCGGCCATCATCTCAAATTTTGCCAGCCAAACATATATCGTTCCTATTTCCTATTTCCTGTCCTCAATATTTACAAGAGCTTTGTAGTGGCCAACCTAATCAGAACCAACCACTCAGTGTTGTCGAATACCCATTGTGGATATGTTTGGGCATATGCTACAATGTTGGCGACAGAGAAGGCCTACGTGCAGTGCCACTTTCACAAAAGATGTAACAAAGTTCCCGCTTTTACGAATGGTGGTACCCAAAAAGAACGTTCAAAGTAACACATTGACAATACGACACTATCATGGACAGCTAAACAGTCAATATAGAAACAAGAAGGGTAATATAGGTATATTAGGAATGTGCTCAAGAAGGCCAGTTGCAGAAAATATGAGTCGTCGATTGATCTTACACAATCACATACTTATACGAAGAAGTCTTTTCGACTTTAACGTCAGTAAGAGAGTCTCAAAATTGTTACAATGGATTAAAGATTTCTGGCTTAGGATAAAATGGATATTGATTAGGTCTAAAAGGCCATTTAATTGGGAAGATATAGCAGCTTTCATATCATGGTTGCTGACGGGAAACATTATGCTTTTCCTAATTGGTACTACGACATTTGTGTCATTAGTGTTGGTCACCATGCGTATATTTACGGACAGGGACGTTGTTGCAGAATGGTTAAGTAAATTGGTTACCAGGAATACCAACTTGACTGCCACTTTTGAGAGTGTAGTTGTTCCCGATTGGAAGTATGGGACAATTCAATTGAAGAATTGCAAAATAAGCAGGCGACCTAAAGTTGTTAAAATTATAGAGAAAGTTGAGAAGAGTATTGATGGGAAAGTCATAAATACGACATTTGAAGAGGAATATGATGATGGAAACTATACACAGTTTGATATAACGATTGATGAGATCAATGTCTCATTGAGTTTCTGGAGATGGATCAGTGGTAAGGGAATAGTAGATACATCTTTGATGAAGTGTATCAGAGGCGTCATTGATAGAACTCATGTGGTATGGAAAAAGGGCGACGATCCGAGGAACTACAAAAACGTTTACAAACCTGGCGACTGGGAAATTGAGAATTTTGTCGTGGAGGATGTTCTTTTGACAATGTACAATCCGAATGGATTCAGACCGACCCAATTGTCTATCTACAATGCAGATTTGAAAATTTTCAGAAAGAACTGGTTGATGATTGATGTATTGACATGTAACCATTTGAGTGGTTGTTACGATGGTTCTCTTTTCACCATCAACAAAATTTCGAGCTTTGATACATTCAAGGATGAAAGTAGATTTGATCTTTTGGTTAATAGGAAATTAGGACGTGAGCAATTTTCTAGAATCCCTTTCCAAAGTGATAACTTTCAGAAGATTGTCAGATTTAGAATGGACAACTTGAAGATTGAACATTTGAATAGGGGTATGGAGGGACCATTTGGATGGATCACCAATGGTACCGTTGATATTCTAGCAGACTTCATCATGTTGGAGGAGAACATTTCACTCAATGCCTTACTCGGTGAAGGGTTCAACAATTTCAGCAATCAGTTTCTTTTCAACAAGAAGAAACTTGAGAAGCATAATGACGATTTAACACTCAATGGGACAAACACACACGCACAGACCGTTGATGTTAAGGAAGAGGTGAAGGACGATGAGAACTTGTTTATCTGTGATTTCTTCCTTACATTGAAGAATCCAAAGGCGCAAGTTCCACTTTTCACTAATGACCTCTCCTATATCAACAATGCTGCTATCAGACCCATTGTTGGGTACATCAATAATAATAAGACATTTATTCCAATCCGTGGTAGAATCTACAAGGATTTGAGTGATTTCGATGGATCGTGGACATTCTACGATTCTTTACTAATGGATGATTTGAGTGAGGCTGTCTACCAAAGTTTTTTCGATTACGTTGCGGATGAGAAGATGCGGAATGAAAGGTTAAGGAAGGTTGGCTTCTGGTCTATTCAATTTGTGCTACAGTTCATTCTATGGAGCTTCACCACCCTTGGAGGATGATTTACGGTGATGAATTTAACGAACTTTATATGATTTAATGAAATTTTAACGACACGATACACATGTGTAATATACAGTACGACCACGTTGTAACGAGAAATGTAAATACGTGGGTAAGGCCGTATCAATCAGCCTCCAATATATTTGTGCCTATATAGTGCATTAGAGTAGCACCGGGCCGCCGTTACCGATTGCCGTTGCAATACGCCAAGAACTTCCGCCGCATTGCTCCTTTAACGGTCTTCCGGGTTTAAGCCAAAAACCGGAGCCCGGTATTCAGTGTGGTTTTCCATTTTCCAAACGGCAATCTGCGGCGAGTCCACCCGAAATTCTCCGCACTATTGTTGCGATAGAGAATTTTCAGTGCAGAGTGGGCCCACTTTCACTCCAAAGCTCTAGTACAAGCTGCACGTACGCGTCGTAAAATAGACCGGTGATACATGGCTTAAGGAGCGCTGACACTAGACACCAGCTCTTAAATAGATAATACTGATAGAACGACCAATTAGAAGAGCCTAATTTGGCGTAAATCGTGGATATTGCATTGCTAGAATGTATATGGATCATGTACGAAGACCCGATGCGTCGGATTTGCAGGGCTGATCTGTCATGATTGATGGGATCGTTCTCGTTCTCGTATCTTTGTGGCGCTAGTTCGATGAATATAGCTTGCGTAAATATAGATAATAAAAGAGCTTGCGCTGCTGACAATATCAATCCTCCGACCCAGTAGCAGACGATCCGAAGACCGGGAAAGGACTCTTCCTCTATATCGACTATAAGTACATACGCGTGCTTGGGCGGCTAACAACGTATATCATCAACCATCTCAACGATCTGCACAAGCTTCCAGTTCAACGGCTTCTGCAATCAAAGCGCTCTCACTGCATATAACGTACCTTGAGGCCACAAATTTTGGGAAAGTCACCTGCTTTTTTGGAAGATCAGAGATTCATCTGCAAAGTCTCTAAAAATTTCATCCAAGTCTGATTATCTTTTGGTCGTACATCCTATTATAACCCTTTTTGGAGGAATAAAACAGATACTATTCTCCCCCACATTCCAATCACATCTTCATCGGTACTGGTTCCTTGTTAGTTCAGAAGAGTTCAGTTCATTTTGCAAAGGAATAGAAGACTTTAAAGCGCACATCCACCACTCCCACTAATTGCGCATATCACACATATCGCATATAATCAGTACGGACTGAAGAGAACCGTCACCATATCATCCCATTTTCACTGTTCAAGCTAAACCACACCGGTAACTCTATACTTCATCCCACGAGATACTATATTAAATATACATGCCAGACAACTACCCGAACACTTCAGACATGACTAGTGGTCCCCCAGAACCAGACATCAACGGTAGCAACAACCCCGGGTTGGATACTCAAAGGTATAACCGCAACCCATCATATCAAAACAGTCAGGCCCAGGTTCAACCACCAAACTTGAATACCACTAATCAAATAAATCAGCCTCGATATTCTTTTCAAAGCCACAGCTATCTGACGCAGCCATCATACTCAACATACCACTATAGAACCACCCCTACCAGCAACAGCAACACCACTGACAGCAACAATACCCCTACTCAATATTTTGCCATGTCTAATCATCCTTCACAATCTGTCTCAGGGCACTCCTCCCAACAAGCCATGATGGAGCACAATAGTTCAGCGGAGTGCAATAATGTACCAGCACCGCAATCCGAATCCTCTATGATGTATCCGTCGACTGCACTATCTGTTCCTTTATTCACAACACAGCAAAACACACAGCAATTTATGCAACAACAACAACAGCAACAACAACAGCAACAACAACAGCAACAACTGCATCAACATCAACAACAACAGAAGCAGCAACAAAACCGTCAATCACATAGTCATCTCATGCAGCCAACACAAAACTACGGCGTATTGGACTATCCCCGGCCATCTTCTGCACCAATCTCCATGCCAACCAACGTACCACTACCGATGCGTCTATATCAAGACTTCAACAAATACTCACACAACTCAAACTATCCACAACAACAACAACAACAGCAGCAGCAGCAGTCGCAGCAACAACAACAGCAACCACAACACTTACAAACTCAGCCCCCACAACCCCTTCATCAACTATCACACACATCTCAGCCACGAGACATCCCGCAGGCATCTGTATATCATGGGGTTCCACACAGTACAATATCTAACAATGATACGAGGATGATACAATTGCCAAAAGTGATTAATCTCCCTGTCAATGCTTTGCGTACCAATACAGTGGAGCGACAATCAACACACATGACCAATCACAGCAGACTCACACCTTTGAATGTAACTCACAAGCCAAAACATTCAATGATAGACGAGTCCACGAGTCGACCTTTAAGATTCGATTATACTAAAGTCGATAGATTGACTGAGAGACTCGCTAAAGAGATGCCAATGGTACCCTTTGGCAAACTCAAACCTAGTGCAGAATCGATGAAAGTGGAAAAGCCTAAAAGATCCAAGAGACGGTCTAAATTCTCTCCTCAACAAGATGATATGATTCTCAATATGAAGCGAGCTAATAAATCATGGGTAGAGATTGCTGAAGTTGCAGGCGTCGATAGTTTTCTTGCAGCTAGAAATAGATATCAGGTGCTTATAGGCCAACAGGGAGGTAGTTCCAGTGACTGTGGGCCTGAAGATGTCTTGATATTGAAGAAAGTCGTGGATGAGGCAGAAATTGAAAAAATGAAACATCTAACAAAAGAGTTCACAAAATGCACGGGTAAACCATGTAACTATAAACAAGTGAGAGAACTCATTCGGTACTTGTTCTGGAAAGACGCCAGTAAGTTTGACGTCCATGATGACTATGTCGACGAGTTGCAGAAATTGCAAGCTCTGAGAAGGGAAGAATTTGGAGGACCCGGATACGATAACGGCGACGATATCGACGACGTCAAAACTGCCAATATCGACGTCAATGCTGACATCGACGCTGCCGTTACCGTCGTCCCCGTTGGTACAGCAGTCGTTGGTGACTCTGGCCAGCCCGAATACCCCTTCTCTGTACCCGTTGCGCAGTGAACTGCGTGCCCATGTGTGCCGCCAATAGCCTTTAGTCTGCTTGTAGTCTGTAGTCTGTAGTCTTGCTTATCTTATCTGTTTATCTTCCGCATGCGGCGAAAACCAAACAAAAAGCGCTAGCCGGCGCCGGAACGAAAAGAGGAAAAGAAAAAGAAAACAATGCCCGCGAGCGGCGCAAATCTCCATATTCTCCACATTTTTAGAATGGGTGACAGGTGATGGCCCTTCGAAGCAGCCACGGGGAAAGAAAGGCCGATTACCAGTCATCTAGTTTGAGCGGACAGCCACTTGACTGTAGTGTATAAGCATTAGCATTAGAAGCTTGCACTATTGCAGGAAAGAGAAGAGGCAGCAGAGCAGTTCAGCAACAACAGCAACAACAACGGCAACGGAAGTACAGAATGGCAGAGACAACCACACGTAAGTTTGCATATGTCACATTGTTGCTTAATAGTGGATACCTTCCGGGGTCTTTAGCATTGGCAAAATCATTGAGAGACAGTGGTAGCACCATTCCTTTGATTCTACTTCTCTCTAAGAGCAACATTCCCTTTGAGACGTACAACATACTTACATCCAGTGGCTATTTCGAAAGAATCATTAACATAGACTCCGATCTCATTGCAAGTAAAGCTGAAGAAAGGTACCAATTGGATGAATATCTTAAACGGTCGGACTTACACTTAGCTATGTCTAAGCTAAATGTTTGGAGATTGATGGATTATGATCGTATCGTTTACCTAGATTCTGATATGCTCGTGCGGGGAAACATTGACCATTTGTTCAACGACCATGAGCAAGAATTGAAACCCACTGACATTATTGCAGCATCAGATTCGGGATGGCCGGATATTTTCAATTCTGGACTTTTTATCATAAAGCCCAGCATTGAAGTATTCGAGAAGTTACATACTTTCCATAGAGAAAATAACTCGTTTGATGGTGCCGACCAAGGTCTATTAAACGAATTTTTCAATCTCAGAGGCACAGAAACCGGTTGTCATTGGTACAGGTTACCATTCACTTATAACTGTACACTCAATTCTAACTACGAATATCTACCGGCGCTCATTCGCTTCAAAGACGAAATCAAGGTCTTTCATTTTATTGGTCTCAACAAACCTTGGAAGAATTATAACTTTTGTTTCAATCCAACGTATGCAAAGATATTCAATGGGGAGCAGGATAATTTGTATGCATTATGGTGGAATACTTTTCAATCCATTCAAATTGACACAGCTTCTAACTCATACAACGGCCTACGGTTATTAGAAGCTTCCGAAAATCTTCAAAGAGCTTTTGCAGATTTGAGTTTACAAACAGAACGGGAGCATAATCATGATCATGAGCAACATCAGCATGACCATGAGACGTCACAAACACAATTTCGGCACGCAGATCCGGAACATACCCTCGCTCCACTTGATGCTCCAAAGACATATGACGATCCTAACAGAATTCCAAACCCATTCCAATTACAAAGACACGCGCCAGCAGAGACGCCAACAGAGACGCATGTACCATCTACTCCACACTTCCCAACATTCTACTATAAGAAACCCAACAAGGAAAACGAAGAAATTAGAGACCAAACTAAGAATGGTGAAGCATGGAAGATGGAAGAGGGTAAGTTCCAATGGCCAAATCCAGATCCTCCAGCGGCATCTGCAGAAATTTTACCACCAGCACAACCAACCCCACCAAAGACTGAAGAGTCAACATCTACACATATAGATACTCCTTCGCAAGACACCGTCACTTTGGATGCTGCAAGCAGTACAGAAGATACATCCCCTTCCGAAGATACTATTGTTGATAATTACGTTCAGACACATCCTATTTTCCCATGGGAAGTAGCTCGGAGTCATGGACAGGGTGTGAACATATCACGTACTTTCTCAAACGCTGTTAGATATTCCCCACCTGCGTATTCGATATCCGTTGTTCACTCACCTTTGGAGAAATTCAAGGAGACTGGACATGGTTTAGGCTTAGATGATGACATCAATATAAGGGGTGATGACGAGGATGATGATGATGATGACAATCTGGTCGGCTTTGAAGATGGTGATAAATTCCACCAGTATCTGCAGAAAATTGAAGAAGCCAAAGCTCACAAACGTAATGATTCCAGCGCATCTCTTAATGTTAAGGTGGAGATGACGCTTGAAGACCAATTTGAAACTGATCTTGAGAAGGCTGAACATTCAAACGTTGATGAGATTGCTGATACTGAAGAGGAAGCGGAAATGGAAATTCTAGCCAATGCTGGTGTGGAGCCTGAGGTCGACACTGAGGCCGATGAAAATGCATTAGCAACGAGTGCTGCTGAGAACAGGGTTCAAGAGGAATTGGAAAATATGGACAACGATGAAGTTGGAAGGATCGGGAATTGAGCGAACAGGGTCACATGTCTGTTTGTGCATACTATTAGTCATTCGTTTATCATTTATCATGTATCATTTATCTATCATGCATGTATCATTTATCATTTACTATTTATCTAAATTGCATCTGATCTGCATCTACAAAGTACGAATTCATAGTAACTAGTGGCGATTTCTATGCATGGTCTATATAGAAGATAAGGTAGGAGATGGAAGGCTAGACCATTGATAGACGTGACAACGAATTTATCATTAGCAAACAGAGCAGAAAAGTTCTGACCTTAACTTAGCAAGAATCAATGTGTGGTATATGAGAGGTGGGTGGGGTGGAATTACCTTTATTGTTGAGCTTGTGGCATTTGAGAGTTTCTAGTAGATGCATTCTCTCTTAAAAATGTCAACTGTCTAGTTCTGAAGGTTTCGTAATGCACCAAGTTGGTTGTTTCAATCAAATCAAACAAGTGAGTTCTCGTTAAAAAGTCTCTCAAATAAATAAATTCACATTGAGTGACATCTTCGACGTTGATCATACCCCATTTCGTTCTTCTACCTCTGATGGTTTCTCCCTCCGGGGTTGTGATTGCAGTCTCCGAGCCAATCACTGCAAATGGGAGTAAGGATCTGATATCATTGTTAAATTGGATTTCCTCATCAGTCAACTCATCTTCGTAGTTGTTCTCATATGGGTACATCTTCAAGTTGTAGTATTTGAATTGTTCTTGTAAGACTTTCTTAAACTTGGATCTTTCTTCCAATGTCAAAGTGTCGGCCTTTGCGATGATAGGAACGACATTGGCCACTTCTGTCAATCTCTTCAAAATTTGAATGTCTAGTGCCTTGAGACCGTAACCATTTGGTTGGATGAAGTAAAGGACGCAATGAACTCTGGTGTCCTTGATAAATTTTTCTCTAGAGGCGTTCAATTCTCTTCTCAAGTATTGATTCTGTTGATCCTTGATGTACTTGAGAATTGGTTCCCAAGACTTGTCGTTGTTCAATTGATCGCCAAAACCGGGGGTGTCGATGATGTTCAAGTTCAATCTGACGTTATTCTCAATGAGTGAGTGAGCAGTGACTTTAATTTCCGTAGTCTTGTCGATTGGTTCATTAATGGTATCTCTACCATTGGAGTCCACTATGTGAGAGCTAAACAATGTATTAACAAGAGTGGATTTACCCAATCCTGAGTAGCCTACCATCATGACGTTGAAGGTGAATCCTCTCTTGACGAGTCTGTTTTCAATCTGTGTTGTGATGGTATCGAAGCCGACATAGTTTGTAGGGTGCGCCACAGGTGCGTCAACGCCGGGCACAGCTGCACCGCCGTGGTTGGTATGCTGTTCTGATAGTGACATTGTTGTGTTGATGCGCTGTTGTTCTATGATGCACTGCGCTGTACTGCTCCATTCTTGTTGTCATCTTCCCTGTTCCTCGTCACCACTTGGTTGTTCCCTTCTAATGTCTGATCCCATCCCACCTACGTAAACAGAGGCCAGACGCGTTTTTCAGAAATTGACCACCCGTGCACCGCCAATGTCGAGCATGAATTCCGCAGTCCACAGACAGAGCGAAGACGAAACCGGGGAGATGAGAGAGAAGAGAAGGAACAAGAGAAACAAATGTGGGATTAAAGATCGTAGCAGCAGCAGAACAGCACACCAGAGCTAATCATCCCAACAATGGCATCCTTCTCTCTTGCTTCCCGTGCGTTTGGTCTTGGTGTTGGACTTGTGGACGCTCTTCTACCTAGGATCGGCGGTATTCCCTCAATAACAGTCGGGTTACAACTTCCTTCACTCCTGCAGCCAGCAAAGACGCCAGAAAATTCCCCTGCATCTCTTGAAGAAGCTCTCTGTGGTCATGAACACAGCCATGGTGAGTCCACCATAGACGCGGGCATACTCAAGGCAGCACCTAAGAAAAAGGTCTCTCACATGAAGAGAAGACAGAGACTCTATGGTCCTGGTGAGAAGCACATCAAACTCAAAGACAACTTGAATAGATGTCCCGCATGTGGTCATTACAAGCGTTCCCATTTCCTTTGCATGAACTGTGTCGGTCAGATCAGAAAATACTGGAAGAACAGGGATGCACCAGCACCAAGAGAACCGGAAGAATTCGTCAACCCAAGGGATGAGCAAATCCTATACCCTGGAAAAACCGAAAGAGAACACGAAAGAAAGCTACAGTCCAAGGACTGGTTGCTGAAGAGACCAAAGACTCTTCCTGTCGAATGATCGACTCGACCAAAAATGTATCGTATCTATCTAGATCCCTCTTTCCTCTGCATGTATATAACGTACCTCTCCCATCCCCTTCAATTATAAAGTATGGCATTGCCTTTATGCACTCAAACTGTTTCGCCAAATTCCAGCGGTATTTCTTATTGGGGTTATCCCATCTTCAATCCTCATGCACAACATATAACGGAAAGTTGAACCTCCAGCTATAGTTCAAATTTTCCAGGCTGTGCAATTTTATTTTGGATCGCATCAAAATTTTATCGCCCCACTCTACGAAAGATACCGATATCACCAAACCAACCATAACTTCTATGACGGCCATTTCTTTTCATGTAACACCACAGATAAACTATCAAAAGTCTCTTCTTAAAAAAAAATAGGAACAATGCCTGTCCAAGTACGTGAACCAATCAGTGAAAATGGGAATGATAACGGTGCAACCGTTAAACGTGTACGGAAAACCGCTACGGGGACGTCATTACTTGCAAGATCGAGAAATATAACTTCATATCATCAAAATCTCCCCAGTCATCCACTTGGTGTAAAGCCTTCTACAAATATAATTATGGCTGCTGATGAAGATCTGGCCAAAATCAAACACTCGGCTGGTTCATTCTTCAATAGAGCGTCAGACGATCTCATCTTGACTATTTTCGGAATGCTTGACAAAGAAGATTTAATAACTTGTTCAAAAGTGTCAAAGTTCTGGTATGCATTTGCCACATTCGATGAACTTTGGAGAAATATGTACACCAGCATTGAAACTGACATTGAGAGAGAACGTGCCGGTGTAGCATTCAACAAATGGAATGGGTCTTGGAGGAATAGTATTCTCGGTATACCCTCTTTGCAGTCAACTCGTCAAGGTGCAGTCGATTGCTCAAAATTGGTCTACTCGGATGCGTTATTCACACCATATGTTAACTCATGCGTTGACTACGATGCTCTTTTCGATCAAATCATCGAAGAACAGAAGAATCTCAAGCTTCATGAAGGGTATATGAATGCTACAGAATTGTCAGATCCGAGTAAATACCCACATAGAGGTAGAATTCCACGTATTGAAGAGGACACTTTCACTTATGAGATGTTTGAGCAAAACCATTGGAATTCACATCCTTTCATCTTGGGATCTGCCAAATACGATTTGCCCGAAAACATTCGTTGGCCTGAATGGACTGTGAAATACTTGCTGGAGAGATTTCCTGACGTTAAGTTCAGGCAAGAATCGGTCCTTTGGGAACTTCAACGTTATGAGGACTATGCGAAGGACAATTTTGATGAGAATCCGCTTTACCTTTTCGATTGCCGTTCAAAGGCTATGAAAGATTTGCTTCCAACGGGGTATTATGCAAATCCACCCGTATTCGCTAGAGAGGATCTATTCAAAACATTTGGTGGATGTAGACCTGATCATTCATGGTTAATTACAGGCCCGAAACGTTCTGGTTCCACATTTCATAAAGATCCAAACTCGACCGATGCTTGGAATGTCGTTCTAGAAGGGTCTAAACTATGGATCATGTTACCACCTGGTATGAAACCACCTGGAGTGTTTGTCTCTGATGATGAGAGTGAAGTGATGTCTCCTAATGGATTGGCAGAATGGGTCAAGAGTGGATATTGGAATGATAGCATTCAATTGAGTGATGAGGCCACTTTGGACACAAAAGATAATTCATTTGGATCTGGTGGATTCAGAACATGTGTTGTCGGAATCACATTTTCCAATGAATGTATGTACGTTCCATCTGGCTGGTGGCATATGGTCATCAATTTGGAGGATTCTGTGGCATTTACTGCAAATTTCGTTCCACCATGCAAGATGGGTCAAGTTTTGAAGTTCATGAAGCATAAACCAGATCAAGTGAGTGGATTCAGGCACGATTTGTTACAAAAAGAGGTTGCAGAATTCTTCAAGACCAATAACGTCCAGGACGATAAGAACATTGAGAAAATTAAACAGTATATGGCCAGGGAGGACCTGAGAAATAATGATGAAGATGTCGGTGAACTGAAAGGAACTGGATGCATGCCCATCTACGAGGCATTTATAGAATTTTTGAAAGCTCGTGGACATGCTGATCTTCTACAGAATGCATTGAGAGATGCGGAAATGAGTGAAGTCAAACAGGTGAAATCAAAAGTTTGGGAAAACTTGACGAAAAGTGAAGAATCCTCTAGTGGTGGTTTCAGCTTTGGTTTCGGATTCGATGAGGAGTGATTGATAGTTTTGAGGTGGGGGAACTCTTCTCTAGTCTGAGGTCTATGTACTCTATAAATAATAAATATGTAAACGACTAACGAAAGGATTGACTACTAATTTTGAAGCCTGAGGAAGGATGACACAGTCTCATAGACACCAAGGAAAATGGCACCACCTGCACTGATCCACATGGTTCTAGGACCGATACCACTGAAAAGGACCTTGTAACCTTCTTCTTTAACTAAGTTTTTGAATAGTGATACAACGCCGATTCTTTCCTTACTCAACATCAATCTTGTCTTCAACACGTCAAGTGGTGTCGTCACGGCTGCTGCAAACCCACCTGCAATTGATCCACAGAGTGCACCCTTAAGTGGAGAGATTCTATCAACGTTCTCGAAATCTGCCCACATAGATTTCAGGTGTTCATAAAGTGGGAATTGAATGATTGTGAATGGAATTTCACGCATAATGGTGGTTGACCAACCACGGTAAAGACCCTTAAGGATACCCTCACCGGATTTATTCGATAGAATGAACTTGAATGATTCAAGTGATGAATTGAATTGTAGTGACTGTGTTCTCTGCTTAATAACCTCCGCAGGAACACGCACTAGACATGCAGCAATCTCACCCATTGAAGCAGCGAGCATGTGAGAGACGTGAACTGCAGTTGAAGGTTGTACGCTAGGGAAATAAACGGGCAGTTCCTGTTTGAAGAATCTCTTACAATTATCATAAGTAACAAAAAAGAGAGATGCGGAAGGCGCAGAAGCAACAACGGCGCTACCTAACCCCTTATAGAGACCTCTGAATCCACCATTTATGAAAAAGCCTCCCTTGGCTTGCAATCTCGTCTTCAGCGTGTCGATGGGGAAAAATGCAAGGTCTGTCGCCGTGCCTGCGGCACCACCACTGACCAAAGATATGAAAAAGGTACTATGGTTGTCCATGATGTATATGTCGTCTACCTTGCTCTGTTTCCAACACAGCCTGCACTCCTCATCCTGTTTGTCTCTCCCACCTCTTCTGCCAAATGCCAAATGCCAAATTCATGTCCACTGGTGTGTAGATGTTGGAATCATCGGTCTTGTGAAAACGCGAAATGATTCACCTCTGGATTATTGCCGAAAAGGCGGTTATCGCCTATCTCCGCCCTTGGTTTTAAGTTTTAACTCCCCAGCCTGTTATGTGTAGCTTCTACCATGGTCTTTGTTGGATAAAATAGAATACATGGGATTAGGTAGGCTATTATATCAGGTAGGAATCTATGAGATTCGATTATTTATCATTAACCTAAAAAGAGTATTGTAGGATTCACATCCATATCGCTAACATGAAAATAGATAATGACGCTTTCTCTCAACGTTTAGAATTACACTAACTTGGGCATCTCCGTTCGTTTACTCTAATCTTGTACTACTCTTACGTGTTTTTGTCTCTAACAATTATATAGCGACCGACTTAGTACTACATATTCCACATTATCAGATATGATCTAAACTAGAAGTGGACCGGCCCCGGTCCCGGGAATGGCTCTCGGTGATAAGTACGCAAATTGGGGAAAAATAGCGAAATTCGTCACTCAAAGAGAAAGAGATCAAATAAAGCAAAGGAAGGACTGAAGATACATCGAGCGGAGCACCGAGTGGAGAAGAAGCGGGAAGCAAAATCAGTACTGTGAGGACAGTTTGCACAGCACAATACGCCGATACACCACAGAAGCATGCAGGGTACACACAGAATGACTTCTTCAAGCAGAAGAGTGCTGGCCTCAACTTGGAAGAGGGCATTCACGAGGTCTGCTAGATCATTACAAATCAGCCACACTGTGGAATCTGCAGCGGCAACGTCAACGGCAATTCCACCCGCTGGATCAACGCTTTCTTTAAAGAACTCGAAATTGGGTGGACCAACAGAATACGGTACAAGGCCAATATATTTGGATATGCAGGCAACGACTCCTGTTGATCCCAGAGTTTTAGATAAAATGGTTCAGTTTTACACTGGATTTTATGGTAATCCACACAGTGCAACCCACGCTTATGGATGGGAGACTGAGAGTGAAGTTGAAAAGGCGCGTGCACATGTTGCTAGCGTCATTGGTGCAGATCCAAAGGAAATTATCTTCACATCCGGTGCAACGGAATCTAATAATGCAGCATTGAAAGGTGTTGCACGCTTTTATTCAAAGACAAAGAGACATATAATCACTACACAGACTGAGCATAAGTGTGTCCTTGACACTTGCAGACATCTTCATGATGAAGGATTTGATGTGACGTACCTCAAGGTCAATGAGGATGGTCTCATTGATTTGGAAGAATTGGAAAAATCAATTCGTAAAGATACTGCAATTGTCTCCATCATGGGTGTTAACAATGAAATTGGTGTCATCCAGCCACTTGAAGAAATTGGTAGAATTTGCCGTAAACACAAGGTCTTCTTCCATTCTGATTGTGCACAAGCTTTTGGTAAAATCCCAATGGATGTTAACAAGATGAATATCGATCTCATGTCCATCTCCTCTCATAAAGTTTATGGACCTATGGGTATTGGTGCACTGTTTGTCAGAAGAAGACCTAGAGTTAGACTTGATCCAATCATCAATGGTGGTGGACAAGAGCGTGGTCTCAGATCCGGTACATTAGCACCCCCATTAGTGGCAGGTTTTGGTGAAGCATCACGTTTAATGGTTGAAGAATTCGATTATGATCATGCACACATTAGTAAATTATCCAAGAAACTCATTGACAATTTACTCGCTATTGATCACACTCAACTTAATGGTTCTAAAGATCACAGATATGAAGGTTGCGTCAATGTCTCATTTGCTTATGTAGAGGGTGAATCTTTACTCATGGCATTAAAGGATATTGCTTTAAGTAGTGGTTCTGCATGTACATCTGCATCATTGGAGCCATCTTATGTTTTGCATGCTTTAGGTGCAGATGATGCATTGGCTCACTCTTCCATCAGATTCGGTATTGGTAGATTCACTACAGAGGCTGAAGTTGATTACGTCTCAAAGGCAATGAGAGAGAGAGTGGGATTCTTGAGAGAGATGAGTCCATTATACGAAATGGTCAAGGAAGGTATTGACTTGAATAGTATTGAATGGGCAGGTCATTGAGTGGCTATGATGAACATTGAATCGTCACTCATTATCTATATATAATTCTGTAAGTGTGTATCATCCGATCTGTTTATAATGAACATGTTTTCGAAATGGTATTGGTTTGTTAAGGGGGGGACATTAAAGTTACAGAAACATAAGAAATCGAAAGGATATATAGATATGGATCAGTTATTATGACTGACTGAATAAATGGATGGACGCGTAGTTCTAAGAACAAAGAATTGAACATGTTGAACTGCAGAAACTTGTCAACGGAATCTTGAAATGCAAGCTTCCTCCCATCGGAGGAGCAGAGTAAATGTCTGACGTGTGGTATCAAAATTTGGGATCCTGTGGATTATAATGAGAAGGAGGTGAGACGAGACGAGACGTAAAGAAAGGAAGGAAAGGGTTAGCCATGGATTATCTCCAGCGTATTATTAGGGAATCGTATCAATTTCAGGTGGCCTATCTATTCCTTGCCTCTCAATATATATGAGATCATTCCGCATCACTCAAATCTGGATTAATGACTCTCAATCCTCCTCCCTTGCCTGAATTGTCGGTATCACTTCCGGCAGCAGCATCGGGAAGACTACTCTGGCTAAATCTTCTATTTCCTCTACCTATACTAATTTCATCGGCATTGTATAGATATGCAGGGGTCCTTCCATAACCGTTTGAGCCTGGATTGGTATCATGTAAGTTGGCTGCGTGATGGATGGACATGGAAGAATCATCCCTGATAGATTTTTCATCATCATCATCATAGCCATTTCTGTTTCTACCTGGGATGCAAAGTAAAGTGATACCACAGAACCATAATAATAACATTGTTAGTAGTACAACACCAACGACGACACCAACGACGATACCTGCAATGGCACCATGAGAGATTCCATTTGAGTTGGTCGATTTATTATTGTCCCCGCCTGGTGCGTTATTTATAGCTGCAGTTGGGGCTATAGTCGCTGTGAGCATAGCAGTGGCAGTTCTCACCTCAACGGAGACGGATGTGACACTCTGTATGATTGTGACGAGCGTCTGTTGAGAACTGACAAAGGCGGTACTCACCACTGTTGAAGACATGACTGTGGTTCTGGTAACATCAGACAAAGAGGGTGATTCTGTGGATGATACGGATGATGAGGTGGTGGGTGGAGTCGGGGTCACTGTATGAGTTGGAGTAGATGTGGTTATTTTCTCTGTTGAAGACGATGAGGATGTGGACGTCGTGGTAGATGATGTAGCTACTGAGGAAGAAGATGAGGAAGAAGATGATGATGATGATAATGATGATGACGACGAAGTAGATGATGACGATGTGGATGAGGAAGTAGAAGTGGAAGTGGAAGATGACGAGGATGTTGATGATGACGAGGATGACGAGGATGATGATGTGGATGAATCGGAGCTGGATGTAGAAGCATCGGTTGTCGTTGAAGTGGTGTCGGATGACGATTCACTTGAACTTGAGCTGTCCGAGTTAGATGGGTTAACGGAAGGATCAAGGTAAACTTGGAAATAATCACCGTCACTTGAACCACAATCTTCTAATGCATATCCCTTACAAGGGCTAGAACAGAAACTTGAATCCACTGAAGAAGTTACATCCAAATTTGAACCACAGTAGCAGGCATTTCCCTCTGTTAATGCTATGACATGGTTACCCAAGCATTGTTGCTCACAATAGCCCGATGATTGGTAAATGTAAGTGTTTTTCAGAGACAAGCCCTCGATGGCAGATTTTGGGTAGCATCCCTTTGACTGGTAGCCGAAATTGAAGGCATCGGCAGCCTGTACCGGAGTACTGGCCAGTAGTATGAGTGCAACCACTTCTAAGTAGTTGTATATCATTTTGTATGCGTATGTGTGTGTGTCGGATGGGTTGGTTGGTATTTGTGTATGGTGATTGAAGTTGTTGGGCTATTAATAAAGCTCAAAGGACGTTCTAGAATGTGCAAGATGAACGATGTACGAAGAGTGCAATCCAGGTGGGAAGAATTGGGGTGTTATGTGAATGGGACGCTCTTGCTTTGCCCAGTTGATATGACAGTGTCTATAAAATGTGACCAGCAGATGCCGTGGTGTGCCGTGTTGAGCTATGTTGCTGTGAACTGTGAACCCCGGTACAGAAGACGGACGCAAAGGCTGCATTAGACGCAGGACTAAACTCCATGCAAGAGCTGGCGGTGTCAGCTGTCAGCCAGCGAACAGCGAACAGCGAACAATCCAAAATCCGAAACCGCCCCAAAACAAAACAAATCAAATCAAAAAATTGAGGAAAACAAAACACAAAACAAAACAATCACAAACTAAAAGCGAAAAAAAAAGGAAAAAAGGAAAACAGGGAAACAGGCAGGGGCACCAGGTGACGGCTGATGAGATGAGCAACGTCCAGCAATGTGTGCCCCGGACACAGAGCCGGTGTTGGGGGAGTGGCTTGTCTCGGTACAGCGTAAGCACGTGATGTACATGGTTGGAGATTGCTGGGATCGTCGATAAAATATCAGATATCGGAACTGCACGGAATGTACGGAGTACGGATCAGTAAATAATAGGAATGTTTACTTCCGGTTTCTGATTTCTGATTCTCTATACTCTTCTCTTGATTCACTCACTATGGCCGGAGTTGACATTGTATGACCTATAACGTCACAACGCTTTGCGAATTCATTCGTGTCATTCGTTATGCTATAATTTTATTCGTCGTACACATTAATCAGAGTCTGTTAGACCCTGCACATAATTTCTAGCTAGTGTTCTCGGCTTTAACCTATCTTATGCGAGAAGCTTCTTCACTTCGGCAGCAATTGCATCACCAACCTCAGTGGTACTTGCCTTACCACCTAAATCACCAGTCATGATACCAGAGTCTAAAACGTTCTTCACTGCTTGTTCAATGGTTCTACCTTCATCAAGGAGATTCAAACTCAACTTCAACATCATAGCTGCAGATAAGATGGTTGCAACAGGGTTGACCTTGTTAGCCTCTAAATCCGGTGCAGATCCATGACATGGTTCATATAAACCAAATGCAGTATTGGAATCTGGCAATGATGCTAAGGATGCAGATGGAAGTAAACCCAAAGAACCTGGAATGACACTGGCTTCATCTGATAAAATATCACCAAACATGTTAGATGTAATCACAACACCATTCAATTTGGTTGGTGACTTGACTAAGATCATAGCAGCACTATCAACAAGTTGGTGTTGCACCGTTAATTGTGGGAATTCGTTCTTGATGGTCTCATCAACAGTCTTTCTCCATAAACGAGATGATGCTAAAACGTTAGCCTTATCAACAGACCAAATTGGAAGTGGTGGATCATTTTGTAAAGATAAGAATGCAGCCATTCTGGTGATTCTTTGCACTTCTGGAACAGAGTATGCTTCAGTATCCCATGCTCTACCATTACCATTGTCTTCTTCTCTTTCACCGAAGTAGATACCACCGACAAGTTCTCTGACGATCAAAATATCAGTTCCCTTAACAATCTCACTCTTTAATGGAGATAAGTTCAATAACTTATCACTAACAAAGTTACATGGTCTCAAGTTTGCATAAAGGTTCAATGCCTTACGAATTTGAAGTAAACCTTGTTCAGGTCTAACTGCACCGGTACCCCATTTTGGACCACCAACGGCACCCAAGAGAACAGCATCTGCCTTCTTACTTGCTTCCAATGCCTCATCTGGTAATGGAACACCAGTGGCATCAATTGCAGCACCACCAATCAAGTGGTTCTCAAAGTTGAACTTAATATCTGGCTTTGCCTCACTGATAGCCTTCAAGACTTTGACAGCTTCGGCAACGATTTCAGTACCGACATGGTCTCCTGGAAGAAGGACAATATTCTTAGCAGCTGACATCGTGTTTGTATTTGTATTATTTATTTGTTTGTTTGGATACCCTAACCTGTAGAAAACTCCGTTGAGAAACAACCTTTCTTCTCTATATAACTCCTCCCTGCATCAGAAAAGACGGCCAGCTATGGAAACGCAGAAAGCATCTTAAGGAGTCTTCAGTCCTCATTCCTCAGACTCACACTCAGACTCAGTCATCCAACACCCCGGCCTGGAAACCTACACTTGGAAATTTCTTGGGTTTCGCCGGTGCCGGACTTTCCTAATTGGGAAGGTTGGAATCACACAAGAGAAAATTCAGTGACGCGTCGGTACAATTGTCTCGGGATTCAAAGGATTACGGTTACAGAAGGTTACATACAACGGAGCAGCATAGAACAGGCATGCGAAAATGGCAAGTCTAGACCTGTTCAGCGATGAAAGCGTCAATGTCGACTTCATTCAGAGGAGCATTACGCTTTGCAGATACCTTGTACTTCTTTGATTCTTCCTTCTTTTCGAGTCTTTGAAGTTTGCTCAATGGACCCCAACCAGTGACTGGTTCCTTCAAGGTGAATGGTTCTAAGAATTTCACACATTCCAGAAATGCATCACCAAGCTTGTAAACTTCAAAGATAATATCTTCGGTACAGATGACACCCACCTCACCGAGCTTCTCTTCGATCAAATTATTGTCGTTAAGTGGAATTAACTTGAAATCGTAACCTTCAATAGGGGTTACGGAACCTTCTGGCTTTGATGTGATGGTCCTGTCTTCTTCATCCTTTATATCAACTTTCACAACAGCACGCTTCTGAATCAAGTTTCTGACAGTAGCTAACGTTGGAGTACCAACAACAACGTAAGGGTTGATCAAATGTAACAATGGCTCAACCTTGTCATTTAATCGCACAAATGTACCTTGGTTTGGCTTTTGAAGACGTAGAATCTTGAGCACCTTACGTGCTCTAGGTGGAATTTCACCCATGTGTGGGTTTGGAATACGGAAGACAAAGAGAAGACGTTCAGATTCATTATCATTCTTCTTATCATTAGTTGCACCTTCTGCAGCATGTAACTTGTCCCACTTGGACACACGCTTAAGTCTTTCCTTCTCTCTTTCGGTAGCAAGCTTACGTGCAACAAGAGTTTCTGCACGTATAAACTTGTTACCGGCCTTCTTTGCGTGTTGCTTCTTTAAACGTTCTTCAGCACGGTGTTTTGCTTGTTGTTGCTTCTCAATACGTAAACGATCAACGTTCTTTCTTTTCTTCAATAAGATCTCCGGGTTGGAGTTGAGCTTCTTGTTTTCTTCAGTTGCACCGGACATGGTTGAAGTGTGTTTGGTTACTGATGATGGGATTCAGATACTTCTATAGTGCGTTTACGTAGCTGGAGATAAAAGAAAGTAACAAAAAATTTTTCACGAACAAAAATGAAAATTCTGAGATTTGATGTTCAAGCTTCAGGCTGCGAGTACACGAATCACGAATGGAGGCTCAGCTTTTGGCTCTCGGCTCTTGGTCACAGCTCGGTCCACTTAAGCTCTCATATCGTCTTCCAATTACACATGGTAAAATATATAGTAGTATTATACATTAATATGCACTTTCGACTTTACCTCTAGCCTCTCTACGTTTGTTCTCCACTTCGGAAATTTGGAATATATGTTTAGTCCACACTTTGGAGAAAGCACCCCTACCAAATTTCTCACGGGCAACGGCAATGGCATTTTCTCTCATTTGCTTTTTCAGCGTATCGCTCAGGGCGCTTGCCTTAAGAAGGGTCTCTGTTAGTGTAGGATATCTTTCCACTGATGCTTGCGCACTAAAGTCTGGATCCGTTTCATCCTTGAAGAAGAAACCTGAGTTTGCACTTTCTGATATCTTTACCATATCCATTCTTTCTTTTCTTGACAGCACATGGCCATCTACTCGTGGAATGACAATATCTTCAAGTGGGCCTGCACTTGCATGAACTAATGGAATGGTACCATTAAGCATGTACTCAACAATTGCAATTCCAAAATGTTCTTTCCACATACAATTGATACCAAAGTCAGAAGTTTGTAAAGTTTTATTAACAAATTCAGTTGAGGCATTAAGTTTGAATTGAATAAGCTCTTTCGGAATTTCCAACTCTTCAATAAGAGTTGCAAGTGTTCCAATATATTCTTCGTCCTTACCAGAACGAACAGAACCTATGAAGATCAGCCTATGAGGAGTCTTTATGTCAGTCTTCTCCAATTGGGTGAGGTATTCCTTATAATGTTTAACTAGCAAAAAATGACGCTTTTCTGGTCTGAATTGAGCAAGATACACAATTGATTTCTCTCTTTCATTACTAACCAAAGCTTCAGGGGAAACAGCATCAAAGTTAGTATCGTCATAGTTCACACATGGTGGATATAGGATTCTATCCTCCATATCAATTTGCCCTCCTAGCCATCCTAATGAGCTGAGAACATTCTCTGCAGTCCATGTAGAATTGTACAAGGTCAAATCAACCCATAAAATGTTAAAGGCATAAAGCTTGAGTAATGACCACCAGTACCAATACTTAACAAATCCGTAAAGACCTCCAATATTAGTGGCAGCCTTCAGCATATCTCTACTCACAGCAGGGTAATGAATGTAACTGATGATTGGAATATCCAAAAATCCATATACAAAGGAGTACGTAAAAGGTACACCAATTGTATCTATGAAAACATCTGGAGTCAGTTGCTGGAATGCCATAACTGTCAAGATCACACTGCCAAGAGCTTGGAAAATCATGCTGAGAAATTTGTATGAGCTACCCACAATAAGCCACTGGTACTTATCCGGAAGGTGAATAAATACAATTCTATCTCTCAAGTAAGATCTATCAGGTCTCAGGAAGTCAATTCCGAAAGTATCCCTGACGCCCTCCAATATTGAATAAACTGACGTGTTCTTATTAGGCGTAAATGTGTAAATGACAACTATGTTATTCACCTCATTCTCCAAAGTTGACATAACGGCCTCCCATAGAACTTTCTCACCACCTCCCAATGCATAGCTAAATGGATGGAAAAATCCGTAAATTTTCTTTCTATTGTAACTCCTAACTTCAATGGGTTTGATATTCATCAAAAATCTATCTCTGTCTGCCTTTTCAACTCTATCAATAGCGGCCACCTTCAACTTTCTATACTTTGCCTCGGTATTATCAACCTCTTGCTCGTCCTTTGTGATGCTATTCAATGGTAATGTAGAATAAACTTGTGGCTTTGCAGCTCCCATGATAAGTCTTCTACGCACTGATGCACTTTTGACACCTACCTTGGATGACGGTATAGCTCCATTGCTAGAACTTGCAGCATCTTTAATAATAGTTCTGTATTCGGTGGGTGGTAATAAATAATAACGTTGTAAGAAGGGACGAGCACCCCTGTATATGATATAGCAAACAACTGCAATCCCTAACAGTATGGTAGAAATACTTGGAGTTAAAAATGACAACAGTGATTTTGGTTTGACGGTTGGAATCCCGCTGGATGATTGTTCTATGAATATTGCATCCATGCTGAACCTGTAGACGATATCTGCTTTGCGGATGGTGTTTGCTAGGAATATCCAATTGAGCGAGAGATTGATAAAGTTGGTAAAGATAGGGATCCGTGTCCTTAAACACGCGTTGTGAAGCCGGTCTGAAATCTGAAATCTAAGATTTGAAATCTGGAGTGGACGCCTGGCTCCTGGCTCCTGGCTCCTGGCTCCTTCGGGCATGTCCGGAATTCTTTACTAAGCCTTATCATAGCACGCAAGCTAGTAGCACTGCAACGCAAGGAATATTGAATACTACGGTATGTTTGAGGGCGATATAAAAGAGTGGAAAAGAGATATAATAGAACTCAGAGACGAAATGAAAGAAAAATACAGTAGGAATAGGTAATAAGCGTGGTATGATATGGTACGTAAATTTTGATTTGATTTTATGTGGTCAACGAGATTCATCGATTCCTAACTCTCCAACCTTCTCACTTAATTCTTCAACATTGTTAACTTTCCCGTTAGGTGTCACGTTTGTAGCACTTATGCCACTTACTTCAGAACTCATGTTGATTGGATTGAGTGGTTGTTGCTGTTGATGTTGTTGTTGATACTGTTGTTGAACGCTAGAAGTTAGACTGAATGCACGCTGTTGAAGTTCGCGTTGTTCCTCTAGTAGTTGTCGTTGCTTTTGTTCGAGTAATGCTTGTTGTTGTAGGAGTAATGCTTGCTGTTCTGCAAATGAGCTAGAAGGTAATGTCTGATCTGTAGATTGCTTCATCGCTGGAGTGGCAGAATTGAGTGTTGAAGATGCAACTGCCATATTGTCTATATTTGATAATGGTGACAGTGTGGTGAGGTTGGAGATTTGCCCATGCTGATGTGATGGTGCGTCTCCGATATCAGTCTTCACTGGCATAACGACGACATCATTGTGGTCAAGAATTCCGCTCGCTGATGAGATCCCTGTAGGGATACGAGATAATGCATTACTTCTATTTGAATAATCCATGGAATTCCTCACTGAGGGTGATGCGTGTTTAGAACGAATTGAACGAACTGGATTCGGGTCGGGGTGTTCTGGGACTTCTGGAACACTCTTGAATGTTTGTTCGACCTCCGTGTGGCTAGTTTGAGCAGTTGCACTACTGACACCACGTTTTCTGCCCGTGGCAATACTAGCAGCAGAGCTATCACCTGCACCAAAATTACCAACCGAGCGACGTGCCTTTTTCCTCTCAATTGCGATGGAAGCTCTTGCAACGGGACCGGACATTTGAGTGACTTTCTTGATGTCATTATACCAGGACATCATCAAATCATAGCTTTCTGCACGGAATACCCAGTTGTGTCCCTTATGTAAAAGACCAGAGCCCTGACCATGTATGATGACAAACTTATGATAAGAGTTTGGATTTTTCTCATCCTTTTTGCTGTGTTCCGAGACTGAAAGTTCGCTAAGAAGCAAAGAGCGTTCTGGTAGAGGGTCCTTTCTACGATCTGAGGATTTAAATTCATGCAAGAAGCATGGTGTGAGGACATACCATGCACGTTGATAGGATTTGAGAAATTTCGATTTCCTCTCGAGCCAGCCTGAACGGATTTCATAGGTGAGAGATTCATTTTGGTATTTGTATTTAATATCTGATGTCTTTCTCATTGGCAAATCAAGCTCAATAAAATTATTATGATCTCTTTCAATGAAGGAATCCCACTCGAGGGCAGGGTCCTTGGTCAATATTGTTGAATCCAATTTGGAAATGAGATTATCAAAAACGTTTTGCGCCTGTTGTCCCAAGAGTTTAGCATAGACGGTAAGAGCAGTTTGTACCTCTATGGAAACTACTTTCTCCAATTCTCTACCTGAAGTTTGAATGTTCAAAAAGGCTTCGTGTAAGTAGTTTTCCTCTGTCAATTGACGTCTAATGGATCTATCTAGGGCAAATTTTAATAGGTATGGATCATTTTTCGGATCGAGTTGAGAAGAGTCTATTTTAGCTGAATCAATAGATTTAACGTATGATGACAATAGTCTTGCCGTCTCTGATTGATATCGAACGACTTGATTCTTGAAATCACTCTGTAGGGATCTGATTTCCTTAATTTTCACAAGCAAATCTCTTTTCAAATCTTCCAAACGGGGGATGATGGTAGCATTCAATTCTTTAACTGTAGATTGTGCGAGTAATGCAGAGTTGGAATGGTATTGATACAAGACTGTAGGTAAATCTTGGATTGATCCTGATCCCAATGGGAGGAAGAATCTTTGTGCTAAATCAAATTCGGAAGCTCTCAGTTGATCACCATTAGCAGTGGAGGTGACACCAGTGAAAACGGATGCATTATCGACAACTGCGGATGATTGATCTCTTCCTGAATGGAAAAATTTGGAGTTTTGATTTTGTGCCGATTGGTTGGCAACATGCATTGGTTGATATAATTCACCATCTAAGCCTTGTGTAACGAAGGGGAAACTGATTGCATGATGCAATCTGATTTGTTGCCTTGTTATTTCCTCATGAACGGAAACAGTCTCTTGCAGATAATGAGACAATGCCGAAATAATGATTCTCCAAGAATTGAAACGTGCCGCTAGAATGTCTGATGGGTTCGCATGGGTGGGGATGGTAATGGCAAGTGGGTTTGAGAACTGAGAGGAGGAACGCGCATTAGCGGAGGCAGAGGCATCTATGACATTGGATTGTGACTTTTGTGGGTCCTGATTCTGGTTTTGGCCATGGTTCAGGCTCTGGCTCTGGTGTGAGGTCGATGTTGCTGCTGTGTTTGCCGTTGCAACGGATGACACGAGTGAACGGGATTGCTGGACCTGTTTTGTGCGCTGGTTCTCCAACTGTTTGAGCTGAAGCTGGTTCTGCAGCAGCTGCTGTTGCGAAACAAGACTCATTGGTGTATGATGTGTTGCTATTGCGCTGTTGTGTTTGTCACTGTCTCTATTCCTATTCTTATTTCTATTTCTATTTCTGGGAGGAGCATCACCCAATCCTTTCCTGTGCTGTCTTGGCTGTTGTTTCCTTCCTTCTCTGTTTCCATTCTCCATTCTTCTCGCCGTTCGCTGCTCGCGGTGGCTGGTATTCTGTTTGTCAGGAGTCAGGAGGTCGCCGGTTCGAGCCGCAGTGGCGCTTGTTTCTTGTTTCTGGCAGAAGACTGGAAGGTCTCGCTCACGCCTTCCCTGCTGATAAGATAAGAGAAGATACACTATAGGCTCAATTCAGATCGACAGATGCGGTAATATCCGACAGACACTCACCAGCTGGTATTAGGTATATAAAGGCAGCAGTGGGCGCAGGCAGAGTGAACTGTCGGTGAAGAGTATGAAATGATTCTTGGCGTAATGTTAAGACTGCATAAAACCTCACATAGCCAGACATGCCTAGTATTCTCGTTGTCGGTGCCGGAGTCGTAGGTTTGACAACTGCCGTGGAGCTAAAATCATTCTACGGAGACTCCGTTGACGTTACCATCATCTCCAAAGATCTGCCAGGCGATGATTCCGTTTTTTACACATCCCCCAAAGCCGGTGCACACTGGATATCCTCCAACACAAAGGAGAACAAAGAGTGGCATCTGACAACTTACAAGAAGTTCAAAGAGCTCGCAGATATTCCAGAATCATTCGTTAAACCGTACCCGCTTTATATGGGAGATATCGTCCCCGAGGGTAAGGAAGTTCCTCCATTTGAAGAGCCATGGTTCAAGGACGTTGTCGAAGATTACGAATTTCTAGGTACGAACCCAAAATTCCCACAAGTGCATAACCTTTACCGTCTCAAATCTTACACAATCTCCACTACATTCTACCTTGTATACCTTCTCTCTCAAGCGAGGAAGCTTGGTGTCAATATTCAGAGACACACTATATCCTCATTATCTGATGCAGAAGAGTACATTCTACCATCTGGTGGCAATCCCGATATAGTGGTCAATTGTACTGGTTTACAGTATAATTTCCTCAAAGATTGTCATGATCCACTACTTAAACCAGTACGTGGACATGTCTTACTCATCGAGAATAACCTTCCCTATCAAGTCACTTTTGAGCAACCATATCTATCTACTGAAGATAAAGAGGGAGAATTCTTGATGTTATTTCCTCGTCCAGAAGGTGGCAGTATACTCGGTGGCATTTACGACCGCAACTTTACTCCCTTCGACACCTCCATTGATAGAGCATATGTTGAACGACTCTGTAAGAAGGCATCTAAGCATCTTCCTGAACTCGATGGCGAGTTGAGAATTGCAAAACACACCATTGGATTCAGGCCGGAACGTGACGGAGGTGCTCGCATCGAACAGGACCCTGAACATTGCAAAATTGTGCACAACTATGGCAACGGCAACTCCGGATACATAGAGAGCTGGGGATGTGCTGCCAGCCTGGTCAAGCTCATTGATGGACTACTCTTCACACGAGCAAAGTTATAGTAATACGGTATAACTGGCTTGTGCCCTCTCGGTATTGTAGTTAGTTAGCAATTAGTACACACCTAATACCCTATTCGGACATACGTAATTAATTGGCCGAAATGAGAAAATCGGCTGCACGATGGAATGAATATTGTACGCTTCCTTTTGCTTTCTACTTACATTCACTTTCCTTTTAACACTTTCAAAACTTACAGCCTACAACTGTACAAAAACGACTCCCACCACCCATCGGTAACAGCCTGCTGCGGGCTTCCCTTTAACTTCTCTTTGCTCTGCTCGTGTCACAGCAAAACTGCATTGCATCTTCTTTCCGATTAGCGAACAATCACCCATATCGCAACCACTTCAGTTATTATACATTACAGCAGAATGTCAAGCAACTACAATAAGGAACGGACGAATGAATCGCATTCCTATTGGATGCGTTTCAATCTCAGGCTTCTCGCATACGCACTGGTGCTGATTTCAATACCCATTTTCTTCCTCACAACATCAGGAGTGATGGAGCTATCATCCCCCCTCACCAACTTAATGACTAATGTCAATTACGAATTCACACCACAAGCCATTGTCGACACGGAAGATACCATCAACCACCTTCAAAACCTTAACCTCACGCCGCATCACTCCGTGAAGATTTTCACCGTTAACGGAAAAGATGGACAACACATTGAGGAGAAAATACTCCATGGAAGATTTTTACACATCACAGATATGCACCCAGATGAACTGAACGTCATTGGCGGTGCAATCCGTCTTAAATGCCACAAAAAAAAGAAGCAAATCACTTCAAACTCTGACATTTCCCATAAATATGGTGACGCATTGAGCGGATGTGATGCTCCCATCGATCTATACAATGCAACACTAGATTGGGTTCGTGAAAACCTCAAAGATCATATTGATTTCGTCATTTGGACTGGTGATAATATTAGACATGACAATGATCGTTCCCATCCACGTACTGAGGCAGACATTTTTGAAATGAATGAGAGAGTTGCCCGTGATATGAGTATGGCCTTTATGGATGATGGTGAAGATAATGTGGACCCACTCTCTAGACGTGTGAAAATCGTGCCTAGTTTGGGTAATAATGACGTCTATCCACATAACTTATTTGCACCAGGTCCAACGTTACAAACTCGTGAGTTATTCAATATATGGCGTCCCTTTATCCCCAATGAGCAGATGCACACATTTGATAGAGGTGCATACTTCTTCAGGGAGGTCATTCCCGGTAAATTGGTGGTTTTGAGTATCAATACGCTATATTGGTTCCAATCAAACCCACTTAACGATAACTGTGACTCCAAAAAACAGCCGGGTTACAAATTGTTCTTATGGTTAGGTGCCACTTTGAAAGAGTGTAGAAAGAGAGGCCTCAAAGTTTGGTTGAGCGGACATGTGCCACCAATTCCTAAGAACATTCATCACAGTTGTTATGCCAAGATTAGCGTTTGGATGCACGAATACAGAGATTTAATTATCGGTGGAGTGTGGGGTCATATGAATATCGATCATTGGGTCCCATTAGATTCGGTCAAAGCTTGGAGAAGTATAGAGAGAAGACTACTCACTCTGGGATTGTTGGAAGATTCACAATCATTAGGATACATAGACTATGACCAGCTTGATACCATTATGGACATGGATATAGATATGGATATGGACATAGACACAGATATTGATGAGTCCGATGATGACGCTCTTGATGAAATACAGACTGTCGAAGATCTATACACCTCACTGGGTTACGATCTCGACGACGAGTCTGATTCTCCCTTACATATTTTCTCTGATAGGTATATGGGCGCACCCAACGCCAAAGTGACTTACCTTGAAGGGATCAGAGATACCATGTACGCTAAACTCAAGGGTAGGAAGGGTGGTGTCCACTCCGAGAGATATGGCATTGCGCACATATCATCAAGTGTCATTCCCACCTACAACCCTGGTATGCGTGTCTGGGAGTACAATGTCACTGACTTCACCAGTCTTTTCACAGAAAATTCAAATGACTCTGGGAAGCAAAATGGCGGAATCTTTAACATTTTCCGCAAAGGTGTGGTACCTGATAATGTTTTTGTTCAGGAAGATTGGACCGAATTCTTCATTAATTTGGAAATGCAGCTCGATGACGAGGCAAAACTTGAGCAGCTCTTCGTTCAAATGGAAAATGATGAGAGCAAATTTGATACAGACGAGTATAAATCTTTACTATCACCGATAAATGATGGTACGATTCCAAAACCGATGCCTGAAAATTTACCATTAGGTCCTGCCTACGTACCACAAACTTTCACACCTGAAAGATACACTCAGTATTACGTCGATTTGAACGCTATTAACTACGGGAAATCTGAGAAGAAACCTGAGGATTGGGAATTTGCATTCAATGTGCATTACTCAACTGAGGAGTTTGCAGACTCTCTGTTGGTGAAAGATTGGGTCCGTATGGGGCGCAAGCTTGCCAAATCCGGACGTTTGGAAGATCCAACACTAGATGAGACTGATGTGGAGATTGAGAAGAAAGGAAAGAGCAATAAAAAGGCCAAAGGTCGTAAGGGTAAGAGTAAGGGTAAGGGTAAGGTTAAACAGGGGAAAAATAAATTTGTTAAGTTCTGGGAGAAGTATGTGGATAGAGCTTTCATGAGCTCCGGATACCAGGAGCTCGATGGTGCCACAAATTGATGTCTTTACTTGCTACTGGGCTACCACCATGATAGTGTAATACTCTTTAAACTGTTCATTCATCTATAAGATATATGCATCGTCAACAATAATAATAAGTGTAATTTTGAGAGAATTGGATTGCCCCCTTGTTTCCCTTTTCGGACATTTCGAATTGCATGGGGGCTTGGTGTGTATTCATGGACTCAAGGATTATCCAATCAAACAAGCCGCCAATACATTCTTCATACACTCCCAGTACATGTGTCCAATTTTTCCTTTCGTCCACGATACAGAGAAATCTTCATTGCTACCAACCACCATAGAGACCATTTTCGATTGATATCACCGAAATTTGACGAGACGAAGAAGTAAAACACTTAAAAGCTTGAAAGTAGCACCAATTCAAGAAATCATGCCCTACTTAGAGCTAGGTAGAAACAACGAAATCAGCCGTGTTTTACCTGAATATGAACCTAGCTGGATAATTGACGACATACCAGGGAAAGTCTTTACAGCTGATGAAATTACACCAGACCAGGGATCTTACTCAAGGCCTATAGTTAAAGAGATTCCGGATGCATTTACTGCTATGCAACAGGTAGATACAGAACCCTTTCTACCTGGACCTATTCCTTTGATAGAACCAGCAGCTGACTCTCAACTAACATTTTTTGACCCATCATTATCCCATCCACCGCCACCAGCAGAGCCACTTTTGCCCAATGAGGAGATTGTGATGGTTGTACCAACCGCAATGAAAGCAGATACTAAAATTACCCTTGGCTTCGTCCTCATGGGTGCTATCCTGCTATCCATCGGCTTATTCTCAACATTTGTTTATCTTGGCTACAAACAATACAAATCAATGCTTTCCACCAAAACCAACTTTATCTATAACGAGAACCCCTTTTCTTCCTCTGAGAAGCTTGAAAGCAACACTATCATAAAGTATAAGGATCAAGTTGAGAACAATTTTGATAATTTGAAGGTCGAGAAGAGTGAGGTAGAGTTGCGAGAGCCGGTGAGGCCATCAAATTCTCATACACGCATTAGAGAACACCCAAATAAACTTGGCACTTGCTACCAAAGCCCAATAACTAATGATGGTTTTATTACCAGATCCTTCAAGAATATTAAAGTCCAATCGAGCTTGAATCATATTGAAGAATTTGACGAACCCGATGAAGTTGACTGGAGTCAACACCACAACAAATCTGGCCTGCTGAACACAAGTCATGAGAAGCCACTGGAGTATACAAAGACAAGACGGGCAATAAAACCCC
The DNA here is from genome assembly GCA_025531525.1 of Pichia sp. P7020A. Taxonomy (NCBI): domain Eukaryota; kingdom Fungi; phylum Ascomycota; class Pichiomycetes; order Pichiales; family Pichiaceae; genus Pichia; species Pichia sp. P7020A. The sequence continues at coordinate 15,532 of JAMYHI010000050.1, read as the reverse complement.
AATTTCCTCTTAAAGAAAAAAAGTGTAGCACAGCAATGACCTCCTTTATTGCGAATTCAGAGGTGTCCAGAGAAAACGTAAAGCTCGTCGGAACCATGCATTTCTCGTCCTCTCCAAAAACACGTAGTAAAATCAGATATAGTTATAGGGAGCTAATTGATCTCGAGCCTGTCCACACGTATCAGCAGTTCGAGTATAGTTACTTCAATGATGGCAATGTATTAGTAACGGATGTTATTTTCCCTAGTAAGCCTCTCAGCTTCTTATCATCAAAAGATGCAACTGAAGAGGAGTTCACTGCTATCAAACTTTCTCTCATCAATAGGGCTGTTGACCCTGCTACCAAATCAATTGAGCTACTTAAGTTAATTTCACTCTCTTTTGGACTCAAACAATACAGTAATCCAATGATATACACACCTGCTTACAATATCCTTGTTGAAAACATAATTGAATTCGATCTCTTAAAAGGAATCTCCAATAACCTCTTCTTGAGGAGCGCTTTTGTTGAAACGATCATTATGTATCTCATTAATTGTTGGAGGTTTCATAGGTTCAAAGAAGATAATTTTGTTCAAATATTCAAAGCGTGGCAAGTTGAACCTGTGGTTCCTCAAAAACTCAAGATATTCGAGAATGCTGTTAAAATGTTAGTTCAAGGATATAGAAAAAGCTTGTTGGAAGAGGTTTTGACATTTTTTTCCATGCCCCCTTCTCCACATCTATTACAAAATGTCTTGTCTGAGGCATTGAGACTCAAAATGCCCCTTGATATTAGGACTTTGCTTGGGTATCTTCAACATAACATTGAAAAAGATCATTACCAATGTTGCTCTAATATTGAAAAGCTAAAGCAATGGGAACTTGCTACCGGTGGGTACGAGTGTTGTGCGGATGAGAATAGTAAACCCAAAACACGTAGCACTACACCAGATAGTGATATTAATATTCATGATGCAGACAAAAGGGTGAACTCGGAAATTTTGGCTGTGAGGGAGAATTACCACAAACTCAATGCTAAGAAGATCAACAAAAATATCCAGAAGAAAGAGCATCACAATCGCGGTAATGGCATAGCTTCTATTGATGATGAGAATGGTGTAGGTCAAGAACTTGCTGCTAAAGAGGGTAGGGGAAAGGAACATTGTTTCTCAGAGATTAACTTGTCCCCCGCTATCACACTACGTCACCCAGGTTCTCCTGTAAACTTGCCTGGTAGCTTGAGTCCATCACTCTTCCATCATGGTTTAAATTGAATCAAATTGTAGATTAGTGTCAAGAGATATCGGTGTTGTTACAAAATCGTAGTATACATATATTTCAAGAAAGCCGGGAAGTTGGGTATATTTTGTGTCTGGTCATGTTAATGAGCTCTGTAAGGAGTCCCCCATCAGCTATCTTCACTTCTAAAGAAGTCGTAGTTGATCAAAGCTTGCATGTAGCCCCATTCTGTGAGTTTGTTTTTCAACCACTTCAATTGCACTGGCTTTGTCAAATAATCATTACATCCTGCAGCTAGTGCATCTTGTTGGTCAGATGCTCCTGTAGATGCCGTCAAGGCAACAATTATGATAGGTGATCTAAACAGTGACAGGTCGAGGGTATCTTCCTCGCTGAGCATGTTGTCGTTCAAGTTACTGTTGGAATGATTCGAAATGCTTCCAATGTGGTTCAAACGTTCAAGTCGACGAATCTCTTTTGTAACTTCAATACCACTCATAACAGGCAATTGAATATCCATAAAGCATAGATGAAAGCCGCCTTTTTTCCAAATTTCCAAAGCTTCTTTACCTGTAGATGCTATCTGAAATTGGACTTTACAAGACTTTAAGTGACGAGCCATAATTTTTTGGTTGACCAAGTTATCTTCGACGACCAATACATTGATGTGGTTAAGGATTTTGGAAATACCTTGTTTATCTTTCGTATCCGTTGAAGTTTTCTTCTTGACTGGTTGCTTGGCTAGTTTCAAATCTGTAACCTGAGGTGTTAGGGTGGAGTCTGAGTTAGGCGTTGATGTAAAAGCAGTTGCTCCTGAAGCTGGTGTTGTTGCTGTCGGTTCGTCCAGCTGTAGCTTCAATGAGCACTCCTTCTCATCTAGCCTTGGATCCGTATTGACCTTCAGATTCAATTTTCTCTGTGACTCGCTTGATGATGATCTACTTGGGGGAATTTTATTCATCTGAACATGTGCCGGGCTATTCTGATTATTTATTGCAGGTGATGGTGGTGGTGGAGGGAATGTCGTTTCACTCTGCGGAGATTTAGAAGAATCTCGAACATCTTTTGAAAAGAGAATAACTGCTGATGGTTGTGGTGCCGGCCCAGATGGCGTCTCGTTTGAGGTAATCTTTTTGAGTCTTGGAGGTGGAACCTTCTGATCGCCCAAAATAGCAACTTTACCAGGTGTAAAGCCTCCCAAGTTTTGCTGTCTCGTTTCATTGAGACCATAATCAGGAACGTCAATTGAACCCCTGATTCCTCCTCTCATTTGAGTACTGGTCAAGGCAGCCGTTCTGTTCTTCTGGCCTGACCTATTTGGATCTTCATTCTGGATTATTCCTTTATTCGAGTAGTCGACAAGGAATGCATCATTCATTGACATTCCATGGGGGAAGTATCGATCTAATACAGACCAAACCACGACATCAGGTTCAAGAACTAGTGTCTTCTGACATGATTTATCAAAGGATAAATTTGACTCACTTGTATCGCCCTTGTGGTAAATAGCCGGATCTGGTGAGATTGGAGTATTCGATCTTAATCCTTGTCCGATCGTTGGAGGCTGGTGCACGCGAGAGAAGTTACTTGACACTGGAGAATGAGAATCATCGATGAGAGGCCTCCTTGGTACTGGGTGATATGTGGCCATTCCTGAGATGTTGTTAACCGATGAGCTATTATTATTCGTGCCGCTAATGTTGGAGCTTGGATCGCCAGGTATTATCATTCTAATAACTAAGTCTGAAGGATCAACTTGGAGGGCTAATGTAGTGGGGAATTTGTTAGCAATCATATACTTTAAGTCATCCACAATGTCATTGGAGCCAACCGTGATCGTCGTAGCAGTGTGAAAGTTTTTCCGAACCCACACTCTTTTCGAAGTGGCATTTGGACTCAATTTCGGCTGTAGTATCGACGGAGGTCGTGCGTATTGGTTATTTGGGGTCAAGCTCTTTGGTGTTTGTGAAACGTTAAGAATGGGTTGTTGTTGCTGTTGTTGTTGAGGCAGCGGGTTCGAGCTTGAATGAGAATGCGTCGTGTACGGGATAGAATTTAGTGCTTGGGCTGTATCGTAAGTTTCCTTGTCCTGATCTTGGTAACTGTTATTGTGGTTCGCCGATATTCTATTCCCCGAATCTGGATGTACCTGCTGTCTATATGGAGCTTTCTTGAGGGTGGTGTTGAAGGACGAATCATATTGCATGGGAGCATTCGATATATTACTACTGTTGGTTCCAATATTACCCGTATTTGTATGACCTTCGTAGTGTCCTCCAGGTGATGATGATAAACTTATAGCTGACATCTTATCAGTGCGTGTGTTCGGGGAAGACGCCATCGAGTGACCGAGATAATTCGAAGCTGGTGTTGATGAAGATAAAGGATACGATGCAATTCCGTGGTTGATCTCGGGTGGTTTCTTCCTGTGGAAAGAAAACATGGCTGTATGCCCGTGTGTATCTATGGTGACTATATCCGTTGTCTTCGCAGCTAACAGAATGCTGATGTGGGCCGACAAGCTAGCCGCAGAGGAGCTATGCCGTGTGAGGAAAATGGAGTCCATCGGTAAGAAGCCAGAATATTAAAGGAATTTCAAAGAAAATGAAGAGGCGGACCGAGAAGTAATTCTGGACCAGAGGCTAAAGGCTAAAGGCTAGAGGTTAGAAGTTAGAGGCTAGAGGTGAGGGAGACGTTGATGACGCCTCGGCCAGGGCTCTCTTGTAGGACAATGAGCCAATTTAGGACAGTGCCAGTGGTGAAAGCTGTATTGAGGGCGCAAAATGTTCATCAAACAGTAGAAAAAGGGTTGGAGGGTGCTATTGATAGAGTGAAAAATCTACAAGGATGCAACATACGGCACTTTGAGAATAGTTCATCGTTGCAAGCATTGATAGCTGGTGGCAAACCAGCAGTAAGAGCTGAAAGGGAAGTAGATATCAATGAAACTGTTGTTGAAGGCACATTTGAACGGATTGGCCGTTTCCAGTTTGATTCGGTAAAGTACAAGCCATCACATCAGGAGTTACAAAATGCACCATTTCAATTTGCAGATTCCAAACACTCATTTATTACAAAGGATACTCCATTATGCACAGATTACAAGCTTTTAAGAGGACCTAATAATGATCTCCTGGCATTGGCCATGCAGAGAGGGTCTGGCCGGGGGAGAAACTTACACAAATGCAAATGGTTTACTTTCCATTACTGGCACACGAACTCGTTCTTGGGGAACATAATTAAGTCAAAGCCTGGTATCGTTGTGATGTGTCATAACAATTTCGTATTCAACTCAGCAAGTACCATAACTGGAGAGATTCCAAAGCAAATTCAGAACACGGCCTACCCTTTCAAATCAGCAGTTTATAGAACCAGAGTTAAGAAACTGTTTAGGCGCCACTTCATGGACCTTTACCTACGGAATCAAGAATTTGCAAACCAGTTCTATGGCTTGTATAAATTCACCGTTAGTTTATATCCACGAACAGAGGAGGAAGTCAACGATCTGGTCAAGAACATTGTGTTATGCCTCGGCAAAGTATCCCAAATGAGCACACGAGCATCGAAAAGAGATGCTGAAGAAGACTTAAAGAAACTGCCTTGGTTTGACGTCAACAGGATATTGGAGAGAAACAACGTCATTAATTTCCCCATACAGAAACCTAAGGTTGGCTATGGAAGTCGCAATGAAGAAAAGAGCTAACTTCTCAAATATCTGCCCAATCCGGCCACTTTGTTTCAAAGCACCATCCCGACTCACCCTTCAGGTTGTATTTGAAAGCATGCAAATACATAACCATTGAACTGGCCTTATCTTGGATATAGAGTTTGGCATCGCAGATGGAACACTCTGTTTCCGACTCCAACTCCATCCTCTTGCGCGCTGCTTCTTGTTCCACCTGGTGGAAATAATCATCGGTAAGCGTCTGGAAGTCCTCGATTACCCTCGAAGCCATGATCTGACCTTTACCATAGAGTGGGTCATTAACTATGGGATGTGCAAGGTTCCTTAAATGGATCCTAATTTGGTGAGTTCGCCCAGTTTTAGGAAAGCACATGACTATGCTTTCGTCTAACTCAGCATTATACCTTACGCACTGGAATAATGTTTCAGCAGATTTCCTCATAATTCCATCTTTTTTCCCCTTCTTTGTGTCAATAATTATCACATCATCGTTGCAAGCAATTACTGGTCCCAAAGTCGCTTTTGGATCTTCCCTTAGATTTTCATACCCAGGAAACTTTCCTCTGACTCTTGCCAGGTATACCTTCTCCACATTTCTATTCTGTATGTCTGTCTGGATCTTACTGGCAACCTCGCTGGATTTAGCCAGTATGCATACACCACTGGTCAGTTTATCAAGTCTGTAGCACGGTCTTAATTGTACCTCTCGCTGGGGATCCCTGCCTGGCCATCCATCCAGCTCCAGAACTTTAGCAAATGAGTTATAGAAGTAGTTTTGTACAGGATGGATCGGTATACCACTAGGTTTATTCACCACTAGAATATCATCGTCTTCTTGAATGACTTCAATGTCCTCTCTGTGTACTCCAATAACGTCACGCTCGTGAATGTGTTCTATACGTTGAATCACATCATTGTCTGCTAGCTTGTGAGTCAGTATCTCAGGGTATACAATCTTACGTTTGTTGGATTCCTTAGTATACGATCCGTTGGCTTTCATCTCTTTTCTTTGCTTCTTAGTGAGCTTTATTTGATGAATCACAGATATCTCTTCGTTCTCCATGCGCTTTTTATACTCAGCAGCATCTACTGATCGGAACTCGGATGCTAAAACGTCCAGCACAGTGCGCTTCAACCACCTAGTCTTAGCCGTTGTTGTAATAGTCTGATAATATGGTTCTACATGCCTGATATTATCCCGAATTGTGTATTGTGGTGCTGAGCTGGCATGTGACATTGTATCAGGTTTGTATAGGTTGTATTTGTTGAGCAACTGCTGGATTTTACGTAGATGTTTGGATCTGAACTTTTCAAAAGGAAGATAAAGGGAGAGTACTTTTCCAATGGTTATCATTAAACTGGCATCGTATATCTGCAGTAAACTGGTTCTTCAACGTTGAAGGAGCTTCATCAGAATGCCTTCTTGACGTGTTGTAGGAGGTCTTCAAGTAAAATATTCTCCAGATGTACGCGCTTCCTCTATAAGTTATGGCTTTGCTTATGTAATAGAGTCAGGTCTAACTGGCTATACCAACATACAACAGCGCTTACATAATCTACGAGGAGGAAATCGTGTCAACTTCTGCGAGGTTTCTGTTGATGAAGTTTTTTACTTTCATCTATGTTCTAGAAAGCAGGTCTTCCCTACTTGATAGAGCTTTTGTATAGTTCGTAGAACAATCGAATACTTACCCTAAAAACTACTTCCGTCATACAAGGTACCCTACCTTACTACATGGAGCCCGATGTGGGGCGAACCTACCTTATTACAGACCTGTTGATATAGACTAGAAGATACGCATAATCTATTCTTATAGTACAGAAAACCTGAATTGGCATCAATAGTATAAGACTCAATTGATTCACCTTCTTGCTTTAGCACCTGGTCATGTGTAAACAACGCTGATGTGAGTTGGGGACCTTGATCTCCGACAAACACTTGAGGAAAACCATGCAATGGGAAGAATCGGGTCACCAAATATTCAACGAGGTTATCACCAGAAAAGTTCGCATTAATTGGCGTGAAATGAACATGATTGGAAAATAAGTCAACTGTCACCAGAACGGAATCATATGTGATGCCTTGAGCCGTGATGGGGGGTAAACCCAGAGACGATGTCCATTGAGATATGGGACCAACGACTCACGGGAGTTTCCAATGGCTGGAGGGAACCAGATGTGAACGTCTTCGACTTGACTTGCCAACAATGATCACATGTACCGACATAATCCTTGATGATGGTGTGCATCTTTGGAAAATAAAAATGCTTGGTTAACCATAAAGTCATCCGACTGACACCAGGGTGGCCGGCGAGGTAGGATGTATGAAAATCATCTAGGACCTGTTGATATAGACTAGAAGGTACACATAATCTATTCTTATAATACAGAAAACCTGAGTTGGCATCCATAGTATAAGGTTCAATTGATTCACCTTCTTGCTTTAGCACCTGATCATATATTTTTCCAAAAAATTCATCCAACTTCAGCTGGGCTACCAGGGTTTCAATCCAAGGTTGTTCAAATGTCACCTGAATCGAATGGCAAATAACTTGAGGTATATTCGCAGTCTGGAGGGGTAACCGGAGAGATAATCCGCTAACTCGTTCGTTTTGCCGGGGATATGGCGAATCGTAAGTTGAAAACCGAGCATGTCGTTGAGCCATCTTGATTGTTTCGCCGTAAGGTCGACCTTTTGAAAAATCGCAAGGATCGGCTTATGGTCCGTTTCAATCAGGATGTCTGCAGATGCGAGGTAGAACTTAAATTCTCGAACAGCATAACGAATAGCAAACATCTCCTTGTCGATCACACTCCAATTGCGTTGTGCCGCGTTAAATGTTTTCGACTTGTACAAGATTGGGTACCAGGCATCATCAAATTGTTGCCACAAAACAGCACCGACAACAACATTGCTAGCATCCGTGGTAAGTTTGATTGGATTCCCGGGGGTGAAGACATGTAGCGTTACCAACTTCTCTTCCGCATGTAACAGATTGTCAAACGCTTCCTGACATTCTGTGCTCCAATCAAATTTGGCCTCCTTGTTTGTAAGCCCGTATAATGGTGTTATATTGTAATAAGGTGTACCTTCTATGATGTAATGTGGTTTTTTAGGGTAAGTATTTGACTGTTCTACCAACTATACAAAAGCTCTATCAAGTAGGGAAGACCTGCTTTCTAGAACATAGATGAACACTGAACGTGAAAAGTTTCATCAACAGAAATCTCGCCGAAGTTGACTCGATTTCCTCCTCGTAGATTATGTAAGAGCGGTTGTATGGCCAGTTATAGATCTGACTTTATTCTTTATTACATGATACGTATTGTAGGTAGAAACCTTAGTAAATAGTGAGAATATAATATGTAAGGACCACTTGGGTTCTTCTTGTTATACTCTACGAGTATAATTACTTACAGAAGGTTAATTCTATTCTATAGCTGGTTAACTATGGCTAGTGGTAGACGGTCACTCTGATTAGTGATTTATTGTCATGACTATGCAGCCGTTCAGTTTTCCTTTTGCTTCTTAGTGGTATTCTCTTTGTAGATTCCCAAAATATATGCCATTCTCGTCACAATTAAGTCAATTGCCATTTTGATAGAGTCTCTCGCCAATTCCATCTTGGACCCGTCAACCTCATGCCAGTTGATCGGTATTTCGGCCAATGCAATCTTCTGTCTTTTCGCAAGGATCAAAAGCTCCACATCAAATATCCAGCCTTCAGTGTGCATGTTGGGGAAGATAAGTCTAACTGCAGCCTTGTTGAAAAGTTTGAATCCACATTGGGTATCTTTAATATCTCTAATACCAAAGATAAAAACTAAAGTGTGAAGACCATACATAAGGACGTTTCTAATGAAAGCTCTCTTGACGACAGCATCCGTGTTAACCATATGAGCCCTTGATCCTATTACGACTGCTGGATTCTCACATGGTTTTTTCTCATCCAATTCTTGGATTGCTATCAGGAGGTCCTTAATGTCAGAAAACTTTGATGCACCATCGGCATCGGCAAAAATAACGTATTCTCCTCTTGCACATTGCATTCCATGGGTTACAGCTCCACCTTTTCCTCTGTTCTTCTCAAACTTGATTACTCGTAGTGTATGTGATGGTAATTTGAACTCTTTAGCTAGCTCAATTGCATACTCAGCAGTTCCATCCTTTGATCCATCATCGACAATCAAAATTTCATATCTTTCACGGAGCTTCACATTATCATTCTGCGTATTCAGGTATTGGGTTGCCTCTCGAAGCATCAACTTCAATCTTGACGTCTCGTTATAACATGGAACAACTATTGAGAGCATGATCCCGTCTTGTGGTTCTCCATTCACGGCTGGTAGGTCGTATACGCCAGCTTCATCGTCGTTCGTTCTATATTGTAGTTCAGAAGGAAATGGAGAACGCGGTTTGTGAGTAAAGGACCATATCACAAAGTATATCTAAATCATAAGAAAGTAGCATTGCAGCTATTGCATGTATGGTTAGTAATCATTGGGTTCGATATTATTGACTGGACAGTTTGCTTAGTTGTCACTACCCTATTTTAGGACCACGTAACCTATTGGTGATTCACCAGTTGTTGATGAAAAAATGAACATATTTCCCTCTATCTATCTCAGGTCTCACATACCAGCACAATCGGGACGGTTAAGATGCATGTTATGTGCACAAGCATTGTTTGGCGACACTATCTTTTCAGAACTGCCTCAAGCTGCAATCGTATGCGCCTTAATATGGTAAACTTGAAACGTGTTTTGTGTGGACCGTTCTTAGTCTTGAGTCTTGAATTTTGATCTCGAATCTCGCATCTCATGAACCAGCTCGCGCTACAAAATAATTCACATTACTCGAAAAGTAAAGTATTGGGCACGTTTCTCAACTTTCATTGTTCCTTATTTCAGAGATATTTTACTAACCATTGCCTGCATGGAATCGCCTGCAAGAACCTAGGAGAAGCGTTTTATGTTACAAATTATACAAGCACATCATCGATCGTCCAAAGACTACTGACGCTGGAGAGAAAGGTGTCTAGTAATGATACGTCCATTATCCAAAAATGCCTGGACGAGATCGATATAGTAAAGAGGATCTTCCATCACATTGTGCATGCTCCGAAGTAAAGCTGGAGTATTGATCTCAAGCTCCAGCTCATATTTTGGGATTCTGTTATTCTTCTCGCGAACCTTGGTGAGATCTATTCTGGTAAAAGTAGCTTGGTGAATATAACTAGTTCTCTCCTTTTCTCTTTCCATCGTTACCCTTTTCTTGAAAATTTCAAAGGCCGCATCATTCAATTCGTTAGGAAGTTCAATAGACAAGGACATACGCACGTCAAACAAGGTGTTAGGAAGATGCAAATATAAATCGGAGATTCTTTGTTTGGAAATACTATTTGTCTTTCTCTTCGTTTTCACATCAAAACTCACACGTCCTGAGATGGGTTTGTCATTTCTCCGTGAATCACTGGCAATCATGTCAACAACATGTGAGTTTTCAATCACGAATTTATTGTTGATATTACCTCTGCCTAGTTGCTGCTGCTCAGTGGCTTCTTGTATAAGTTTATTCAGGTATGCTTTGGTGTCATTGAAGTTTTGAAGTGTTATACCTGGCTTAAAGTAACACTCCTGATTAATATAGTCCGTAGCAACCACGCACTCGGTATTCACCGGGAGTTGAATACGGCAGTCTTTCACTTTGTCCCAAACATTTCCCAACTTCATTTCGATTTCAATGTAGTCAGTAACGTTAGGAACGTCCTTATAGTCTTGTTTAACACCTTCAACGTTGGCCCAAATCCATTCAGTGACGAGTTTATTAAAATCATTTCTGGGAATAGAGCCAGTAATTGATGGGATTTCAAGCTTAGAAATGCCACCTAGAGGTACATCCACCTTTCTAGATCTAGATGAATCTGCTCCCATAGCAGAGTGTTGGATAGATGGTACATAGTCGCGAGCCCAGATTGGTTTCGTTTTGTACCTTCTAGGTTTTCCGTCATTCGGTGCAACATCAATATCATCCTCTTCTTCTTGTTTCTGTTTCAACTGTTCAAGTTTTTGTATTTGATTGTAAATAGGTTCCGGTTTAGGTTTCGTGTCGACGCTCTCAGAAGAGCCATTTTCATCTTGTTCAGAAGGCTTAATACCCATCAGATCATCTTTCATCACAACATCCTCATCGATGCTACTGCTGCTCTTGCTTTGTACTCCATGAATAGCCTTGACATTTTCCTCCTTCACTTCCTCGGCGCCCTCTATAATATCTTTTTCAGATGACTTTATCTCAGGCAATGGTGGGGCTTCACTTTGAGGGAGCTCAACATCCACAGAGTTGGTCAACGCACTTATACTATTTTTGCTCTTTATGCGAGAGACTGCCTCTTTGGACTGACTTTCAGTAGAATTCAGAGTTTGCATGGTTGGCTCCTTCTCTTGTGCCTTAATATTCTTTTGGATGCTATCAGTATCAATCCCTGTTGCAGTTGAAGGCAAAAATGGCATAGCAGCTTGTTCCACTGAGGGTGTTTCAGTTTTACTGCTGATTGATTCTGATGGTTTGGGGATGGAAGACGTCGGCATGGGTTTCTCATTAGCGAGGTCGCCAGTTGGAATTGCACGGGGTGGCGGTGGTTGCATCGAGTCTGCCACCTTTGCATTGTCTGTATTAAGTGGGGCTTGTGTATCATTGCTATCATTCATCAAGCTGTGTATAGAAAGTCTAGGCTGTGATGTTCTTTTGGACATCTGTGGAATGGATGATGAGCTGGCATCCTCTGGATTGTTCTGATTGTGGAGATTATCTTCGCTCGAGTCGCCCAACTTCTGGGCATCATCATTATTCTGAGACATCAAGTTCCTCAAGTCCATTTTCTAATGTATTATGACTGGCTGGTTCGTCTTGGTTAGCTAATACGTTTGAATTGCGGCCTCTTCAACTTTCAAAAGAAGTACGTGCCTCTGAGGTAAAGTGTAGAGCTGTAAGTTGTGAAATGCAAAAACATGTCCAGCGTCGAACACTCCTTGCGCGAAGTCACATCTCGCAGTGGGACTTCTCCATTCTCCAGTGCCGAACCTGCGTACAGTGGAGACAACTAGTCTAGTGGCATATCGTTCGTCTACGGTGTACAAATTTAGGTATAGTTAATGCGAGTAGGGTATAAAAAGAGGCAGCATCACAAGTTCAATGCCGATCTAGGGAAATTGGACAATGATGATTCCCTGGTTTTCTGGTTGTACATATAGTTGTGTGAATGCTCCCTGATTGTGTAGTGGCAGGATTTGATGATGTCTTCCACGTCCACAATCATATACTCGGTATTTGTATTTGCGTAGTCAGAACGACCAAATAATGGAAGCCGAATATCTTCCCCCATCAAGGAGTACCTCACTGGTGTCCTAACAGAATTCATCAATATCACACTGCCATTTGGTTTAGAAGAGCTTTCCGAGACCGCAGTATCATTTTCTGATATCTCTTGATCCTTCATAGATATGTCACAAGAGCTGCTACCTACTGTACTCTCGTCATCTCTCTTCGTCAGTTCATTGCGTAGATTCTCGATGTCATCATCGGGAAGTGCCTCGTTGAAACTATTATGTGGTCTGTGTGGACCAACCAGGGACTCATACTTATATTCGGAGGTGTCAACAGTAGGCAAGTCATCCCACATACTGTGTTTGATTTCCTTTTGAAGCGTAAACTCTTCGTCTGAGCTAATAGGGAATTCGAAATGCATCTCCTTTGACTTCTCATGACGGCAGAAATTAACTGCGTAACTCATCTCATTGACGCACATGTTCAGTTTTTGGAAAAAAGAATTCTTGAATAGCTTGGGTAAGGTCATTCTAGTTGTGGGGTTTGGATCACAAAGCCTCCAGAACAGTTGGATATAGTTAGGATCATTCCCGTGTGCATCACTAAAGATGCCGCCCTTGGGTATCTTATTGGTCAGATCTTTTGAAAAAAGAGGATTGAGCTCTCCGAATTTGGCATATTCCATTGTGTATACCTTGTAAGCAGGATCGGTCAATTTCGAGCTTGTAAAAGGCGCTTTGGCGGAAATAAGTATGTAAAGCAGGATTCCCAATGACCAATAATCAAATTTGAAAGGGCAGAACGGAACTCTTGACTCTTGATCAAGGAGTGTGTACCTAGAGACTTCAGGTGGTTGATATGGGGGGGTGCCAAGCCTTTTATCAAGCAATGCGACTTTGCTCCCAAAATCTCCATGTATTATGTGTCCCATTTCAGAACATCCATAATCAGTAATCTTCATCAACCCATTTCTAGCAACTAGGACGTTATCGGGTTTGATATCGAGATGTGCAATATCATTCTCGTGAATATATTTGAGGCCAAAGCAAATCTGCTTGAAAATGCACATTTTTTCCTCAAACGGTACACACTTCCAATGCGGACTTTTGATGAGTTTATACAAATCATATTCATAGAAGTCCATCACCATTCCCCACGCACTCTGTAAGGTTAGAGGTAATTGCAGAAGATCAAAGCATTTGACACTGTGAAGGTTACTCAGATTCTTTGTTATCAAATATTCCGTCAGAACTCTCTTATAGTATTTCGCTTGTACTTCACCATGAAAGAGAGAGAACTTTTTCAATGCAAAGAGGTTCTTCTTCTCAAGGTCGGTCTTGAGGTAGAGTAGCTTTATCGTAGCTGAGCCCCCACTACCAATATCATGTTCAACCAATTCATACATTTCCTCCAAATTATCATGCTCCTCTCTATACTCATCGGGAAGAAGTTGATTAGGAGAAGTTAGAGGATTCACTAGACGCAATTCAGGCTCATCCTTCCTCTGGTTACCCCCGAATGCAGTACCCAAGCTAAAAACATCGTGATGATTAAAGATGCCATATGGGTTGTATTCGATCTTGTTCTGATTCGGCAAGTTGGAGAACGATCTACTTCGATCTCTTAATGTTATTTCAGCTGTTGGTATCACGTTAGAGTAGGCTCTAAAATGTCTTGGACGTACTAACGTAGATTGCGAACGGCGCACCCCGTCTGCATCATCATACTCAACAATCGATTTTCCTTCCGAATCTTGTACCGCAAAAGATACTTTATGGTGATCATTAACGGTGGCAATAACTTCTTTCTTTGCTCTATTATTTCGAATGTATGATGGTGCGTCCTGAGCGCTTACAGATGCAGTTCTTGACCTGTCTCCGAACAATTTCCCCGGGAGCCTTTTGATTGTTTTGAGGACCCCTCTATGTTGTTCTTCTGGTTCTGCCACTGGCTTCATTGCCTAAGATGACTCCTTGTCTTTCACAATGCTGATTGGAGCTTGAGACCCTTACAGAAGGACATGACAGGACAAGGAAAAGTTAAACACCATATATGTATACGTAATTGTATGGGATTTGTAAGGACCGACACGGGGTCTCCGGCCTTAATGCGTTTATGGAATTGCAATGCCCCATTGCGGCAATTCGCATGTCGGAGCGTGGCCAATTCCACTCCGGAAATTCTGGGTGCTCGGCAACACAACGTGCGCCCTAAATATTGTTGTCTGTGCTGGGTGCCATGGGTGCTGGGTGCTGGGTTACAAATTCCGGTAGACGGCGCTTTAAAGCCTAAAACCGATCCCGATATCCGCGGACGTGCACCAGTTGTACCAGGTATCAGATACTGCTAAGTAACATGTATACCCAGTACATTTCCCCAGTGGAAATTTATCCACTGGGTAAGTACATTCTGGTCCATAGTTAAGAAAGTACGCGCCTCTAAATAAATGTACCAGTGTGGTATTCTGAGAGTTTAGCTTTCGCTAAATATTCCCAATTAGGAAGTTAATATTTTCCCTTTTATTAACCCTCTTAAGGCTCATCCTATAGAGCCTACTTCATGTTGTTTCAACAACATTACTTGCTTCTTACTTATCATTATATCTTTGTATTGGCTATTTAACAAATCTACTTACTTACCAATTTATATATAGATATTACTACGTTCCCACGAACGCTCTTAATAGAGGAAGGATAATACATAAACGGAGTACGACCCCTTCGGTGTTATTCAAAGTGCTGAACGATCATACCAGCACCCACTGAAAAGATGCCGACTACTGTAGGAAGTGATTAACATCCTTATTTTTTAATTAAAGGTGGCCATTTAGAAAAATAGACTGTATGTAGTCTGTAAATCTCTATATAGCTTTAAGCTAACGAAAGGCTATTAGGAAGGTGATATATGGATCATCCATAGATAGTGGAAAGAATGGGGAGGGTGCTAAGGTAATAAAGAATACAAACAGCGCCACATTTAACACTGTTCAAATCCTACACTTGAGACTACAGTAATCGTTTGATCTTGTACAAATGATTTTATGCAGGAAAAATCTGTAGTTTGGCTTGCCTGTTGTAAGCTAGCTGTTCTGTGGTTTTTGGTTTTAATAGACTTCCTTCAATCGAACTCCGTCTTCAATGTGTGTAGTTTGAATTATCACTGCTAAATTCATAAAGTTGTGATTTGCATAAAGTCTGGCGTGTACGAAAATGATGATACTGTTGTTGTTGAAAGTGATGGTTTAAGCCAAAACTGACTTATCATATGAGAGCTAAAAGATCTCAAGTCTAGATTATCAA